>WSYH01006913.1:0-35460 GCA_036426205.1 Ascaphus truei
AAATCAGAGACATATCCACTGACAAATTTAGAGCTTTTTGGAAGCCCTTCTCCTCCGATATAGTGATGTACAGACTGACTTGGACCCCACTAAATGGTGGAAAATCCCAAGAGGTAAATGCTTTAGAAGACCCACTGTGGACTATGAATTGCATTATTATAATGTTAATAATATCTTTGCCATATAGCACTGACAATGTACGCAGCGATGCACAAATAATTTTGCAGGCACAATGAATCGCTGCTCCAAAGAGACTACAATCTAATTTTGGTGACTGTCACAGGGAGAGAGAATGACTTGCCCAAGGTCACAGGGAGAGAGAATGACTTGCCCAAGGTCACAGGGAGAGAGAATGACTTGCTCAAGGTCACAGGGAGAGAGAATGACTTGCTCAAGGTCGCAGGGGGAGCTGACACTGGGATATAAATCAGGTTCACCTAGTTCAAAGGAAGTGACATTACCACTAGAATCCTCCTTCAGTTTAGATAGAATATATCTGAATGTGCTTGGGCCTTTTTCGTTCTTCTTTAAAAAAAAATTAAACCAAGCAGCGCCTCATACTCTTCTCACAAAAGGTCAAATGTGAGACAGTTCATTAAAAAAATTCTTCCAAGTGAAACAAAAGGCACGCCAAAAGTCTTCTTCTTCCCCCCCTGCTGTTCATCTGGAAAGTGTTGAAAGAAAAAGACAGGGTTTTATTAACAAATTGCAACTTTGGAGCAAATTGCAATTTGGGACTGGGCATATTGCCCTCTCCTAATTTCTTTTTGAGCACAGAATACTAACATAATTACATTTCTTACATGTCGTAATATCTTTTATTGAAAAAGAATACAATTAACATAAGAAACCATACAGTACTGTACTTCCATGCACTGCAATTCACATCATTTCACATTAACAAACTGAGAAAACTAAAGAGTTTTGATTTTACTGTATGTGAATATTTAACATTTAGTAACTGTAACATTTAAACTATTTATTTTTATTTATTTAAAAAACAAATTATTAGGAATAAATACAGTGAAAGTTACGTCTCGTTTTTAAGTATGTTCTGGGCACACAGTAATACGTTGACAACATTACAAGTTACAGTTAGAAACATGTTTAAAGTAGGAAACAGACAATATGTTGAAAGAACTTGTACAGGAGACGGATTACAGTAAATTGTACCAGAAGTGGGGTGTTCTGTAAGAGAAGGAAGAGCGACCAGATTCTTTATTGAACCTTGGAACCATAAGCAGGTTTCTGGAGGCAGCTGTATGGAGATAACCGCTGTGTATAGTAGGGATGAGAAGCCTAATCAAACAATTGGGTGACTTATCCAGAAAGTATTTGAAGGTCAGACAGGAAAGATGTACGTTGCGTCTTGACTAAAGGGATAGCCAACCAAGTCCAATTACCATATTACAAGGGTAGGTGTTGAAGTTACATTATAAGACAAAATGGCATATTGAGTTGTAAAGAATGTCAAGTTTATTGTTGTATTTTATATAGTAAAAATAGTAAGCCTTACAAAAGGAGAAGGAACGAAATGTCAAATTAACTGTAATGAAAAATATTCTAACTATGACTTTCTTTCTTCTTTAGATTGTCCTTAATGGTGATGTCCACTCATATCTAATTGATAGTTTGACACACAGCACAGAGTACGAGGTTTCACTGTCTGCGATTTTTACCGATGAAACGGAAAGCGATGCTCTGGCTGCTCTGGCAACAACACGTAAGGCACATGGTTATTTAAGTAATAATCCACAAAGAATAGGGCATTACTGACCAATAATACCCTGGCTGGAAGAGTTGAAGGGCAGAGGCCCTGTTCAAGCCGTGATTATGAATGCTTTTTATATATTTCAGAAATACTATAGACACATTTGCATTGTCATATTGAGTTTTATAAAAATTATATTCTACATTTTCTTGAGCTTTTGTTTTCCTTTCTTAAATCCGTCTATATTTTCTCTTGAACTTTTACTATGCTTGTTTATTCAAATTAAATTGTAAACACACTACAGTCTCCATATCCGCACAGATACATTAGTCCCTTCCCTTTTACCTCCCCCCCCCCCACATACACTGCAGCTCCCCCATCTCCCCAAACACACTGCAGCCCCCCATCTCCCCATACACTGCAGTCTGTCCCCTCTCTATACACATACATACACTACTGTCCCCACAATTGCTCTATACTAGTGTTTTTCAACAAGGGTTGCTAGGAACCCTTGAGTTCTCCGAGCATCCCTAAAGTGTTCCCTGCAATTTTCAGGTCATTTGAAAATTGTACTAAATACAGTCGAATTTACAATGCATCTGATCTCAGACACGCTATTAGAGAGGGTTGGGGTTCCTTACAATGTATCTGATCTCAGACACGCTATTAGAGAGGGTTGGGGTTCCTTACAATGCATCTGATCTCAGATGTGCGATTAGAGAGGGTTGGGGTTCCTTACAATGCATCTGATCTCAGACGCGCTATTAGAGAGGGTTGGGGAAGATTATAATGTTGGGAGCAGGATCATGTTGCAGAACCAGATAGTTCGTGTGGAGATGGGAGAAGGAAGGGGGAGGAAATGTGTAGGAGCAGGGCGTCTTACTAGCAAGGTTACCCAGACCCCAGGTAGCCCACACCCAAACCCCACTAGGTTGTGGGATAATTCATAGGAGGCCCCTTAGGTAGGGACGCGCTGCCCCACTGAAGAGGGTGTCTGTAAGTCCTGGTCAGTGACACAGCTGGCAGTGATGTGTGCTCTGAACAAGGAGAGACAAGTGTGGCTTTAAGTGCAGCACGCAGTTAGCTTTATTTGTGTCCAGGAATAGCCCTCATAGGAAGAGGGGGGTTCTTCCAATTATATCGTGTGTGTATATCACCGATGCCAGTTTTGCACGTGTGATCTGCCATAATTTCGGGGATCAACAGAATCTACAGTCAAGCTCTTCTTGCATCAGCCCGTTGTGTCCCCTAGACACTAGGGGATACTGTATGGTATAGGTCAGCCTTAAGACAGGGGCTCCTTCCACCATACTCATAGTGTGGAGAAAAGGAAATGCCTTGCAGACGTGCCTGACTGTCATTACATCGTGTAGCATAGATTGTGATAAAGTCATTCCGGGTTGGGGATCCCTCCCTGTGGAGTCAGCGTGTGCACCATTTCTGCAGAGACGCAGCGCAGCATGGCTGGATCACTGTGCGTTGTTGCTGAGTTTCAGGAAGTTTTCCTTATCAGGACTGATCAGGAGTAGTAGTATATTAAGGTGTCACCACCGGCCCCAACAAAGGGAAGCGCTATCCTCACACTCCCCTCTATTTTGTGGACACTCAAAGGGACTGAAGGGGGATGTGATTTGGACAATGTGGGTGAGGAGATGTAATTCATTCCGTGAATGCAATTTTATTCATTGATGATATGCAAGAATTTTCATTGAATTATCGTTCATAGCTCAAGTAAATACTGTTTTATTTCACATATTGTGGATTTCCTGTATGGTTGTTCTGACTGAGGTCACACTCCCACCGACGTTGGGATCCCTCATCAGTTTATGCTGCTTCCCTGTTGTAAGTATATCCCCCGGTTACCCCTGGCGGAAGGCTCGGCCCTCCTGGATTTGCCAACAGGTACAGCACCACACTGATAAGTAGGCAGTTACACCTACCCAGCTTAATCTCACTTAGGGTTGAGGAAAGGGCACCATATATATTATATTATATACGGGTATTCCACCCCACCCATCGCATATATAGTGGGTGAGTAGAACATGTATTGTTACCTTACCAGGTGTGTTTCGTATGACCTGTAAGCTCACAGGAGTCTGAGCCCCGTCTAATGAGAGCCTGGGGTGAATCCTCTGGAACGTTTCTTGTGTTCAGCGCCTGCCACCCTATGTCGGATTCTAGGGAATTTAGACTGACGCGCTACGATAGGGAGACTCGGATCAGAACCACACACACAGTGATTTTTGATATAACTTAATGACTTTACTACAAAGATATAATACCCTGTTCCCTCTCACTAGGGGACACTGACAGTGACGTCGCGCGGGACGTATGCCCCGACACCAGAGGTGGGTATCCCATACCCCCAGTGTCCCAAGAACCCCAAGCCACAATGTCCCGTATTCCTACAGAATAATTCCTGGGTGACTGCGCATCACTAAACCTCTCGGCCTTGTGGTGCAACATGTGATGATCATTATACCTGCCGCTTCACTCCGGTGCTCGGTCAGCAACAGCTCTAAAAGTTCAGTCGACGCGATGCCCTCCTTCTGTCTCCAACCGCCTCATGCAGACAGGAAACACAGATCTCTGTGGACCCCCCCCACGTGGTTCCAAAACGCTTCCGTGAACAGCCACGGGACACACACCTGCACTATGGCCTCCCTATAGCACAGCATCTTAAGTGGCCTAAGGGTCAATCTCCTAGGGCATTCGGTTTGCCTATCCATAGATAGGTAGGTCTTGTCCCACCCTACTCACTAATACGGGCCCTGGCCATGGATCCCCCGGTTCTGGTTTACCGCTATAAGCCCCCCCCAGTTTGCCTCGTATTCTACGCGGCAACGCCGGCCTGGCAATGGCTCCCCGGATTGGGGTTACCGCTATGAACCCGCCCCCCATCGCCTCGCCACTCTCAACCGGACCCTTTGGCTATTGCTCCCCTTCACTGGTTCCCGTCATGAACCTCCCCAGCTGTTCTCGTGCCACTAATTCACCTAACTCCTGCTGCTCCGCAACGCCTGCAGACTACCTCAACCCCCTTATCCCTGGCTCTCCCCCAGCTCTGCCTACCATGAGTGACAGGTCCCCCTCTCTGAACTATACCCGGGCACATCGCACTAACCTGGGGGTAATACCGGGTTAGCTAGGGCCCTAGTGGCAGGGAGTCTCCGGCTCCTGCCCCTACCAACCTCCTTCCTTCCTTGGGGCTCCTGACTCGGACTGCCCCGTAGCTCCAGCCCGCCAAATGTATCCACCTTCTCCAGGACAATCCTTCTCGCTTCTGCCCTATTGGCTCTATTAGGCCCCTGGTGCCCTCCCTCGCTAATCACTAATGGAAATGTTCCCTGGCGCCTGTATAAAGACATTGGGGCCCAATGCGTGCCTTTCCTACCACCTGCAACTAACCCGAATTGGCCGCCTCCATTCTCTACCTACCCTACCTCTCGCGCGATTCCATCTTCTCTCCCCTAAAGCTCCCCGCCGCGCATTCACGCGCGAGCTTGCTCGGGCCTCTGCTCTTGGCTGGTCCCTTGCGCATGCGCACACGCGCTTAGCATGTGTCGCCGGCCCGACGTCTTACCGAGCCGCCGCCTTAGCGCGCGACCCGGTGGCCTTCTTAGCAACGGCCCGATCCGCGTCCCCTTCAACCGCAACCACCAGGGAAAGACGCGCTGCTCTCCCCCTCCTCGCCCCCACCCTCCGGAATGGTGACCGTCGGTCTGCCGCTTGCCTCCGCAGCCACCCACACTCGCTCTGGGGCCACGGAGGTTCCCGGTGGGCCGCATGAGGAAACCTGTGACCCTGGCTACCCTCTCCCCCCCGTGCCAACACCCAACGCCCTCGCTTGGGGAACGACATCACATGTACAATTTTACACAGTGAAAATTGCAGGTACTAACCGTACAAGCTTATCAGGTCGACTTTAACCTCACCAAAACATGGTCACATCACGAACCCCATAATCCCGAGGCCAGCTGAATCAGCTGCTTGCTGAGACCATTGGGGGGGGGCCCCTAATTGAACATGTGTTGTACCGTCACTTTTGCGTCCGTGAGCCCCCCCGCGGGTGAATCTCTCGGAGAGCACACCCTAAAAGTCCAGCTCTGTCCTCGCTACTTTCCCCTCCCCCTGGTGGAAGGAGTAGCACAGTGGTCTCTGAAGCAGACCCTTTATCCCGTTCATCCGCGGCAGGGATTCGGTAGACCATAGGCCAGGACCTTTCCCGCTGTCCACTACCTGGCAAAGTGGTCACCTCCCTTTCTGGCCTTACAGGAGCCGTCCTCCCTGGATCTCCTTTACACATTCCCTTGGTCCCTATATTTTTGCTAGGCTTCGCACCGGAACGCGCACATGGACCGGATTTCCTCGTTTTTCACCTTGCGATGGGGGAAAGATAGACACCTTCCCCTGTCTGATTCACTGTGGCCAACAGGTCTCGGGGGAGCTGTCATTTCCCACCTTGGTGGTATCGGGAACTCTCTGTTCCCCACTCTTCTGGACAGTCCCCTCATGACTCGAACTTCGTTAAGCGTTGGATTCCCAGTCCCCGAACGCACTTTGTGTCGGAGCGCAACTGGCTCACACTCCGCTCAGGAACCTTAGCTTTGGCTTCTTTCAACGCCACCTGTCCATCTGATTGTTGGGGAACAAGGGAGTTCCGTTACCACTCTGCTGGCTGACGATGAGGCTCCCTTCTTCCGTGGGACAATCAATGTTAACACTGGTCGCGACTCTCATCTCTGACATCTACCTTCTATGAGGACACCTCCCCAGGACGCGATGCAGAGGGAGCCCTTCTCCCGGAATGGGCGAGCCAGACTTAATGCTCCATCTTGCGCCGCGGTCCACCGTTTAGGCTCACGGCCCCGCGACACCCCACTTTGGCAGTCTACTCACCCTGTTCTGTAGGTACAGGTCCCACGCCTAGGGACCGGATGGGTACCGTCTTTATTAGGTCGGACTGACCATGTAGGGCACACGGGCCCCCACATAGGTACCTCACAATCGGGATACACCTTTTCCAGGGTACAACGGACCCACAGCAACTCTGTAACTCCTCGCATCATCATCAGACCGCTGGGGTGGTTCGCCGGTAGCTCAATTCGCCACCGATGGGACTTCAACCCTCTTCACTGGAACTTCTGCATGCTGGGCACAATAGACTTCAGTAACCGCACCCCCTCAGACATTCACAGTGCGACCACCAGTCAATGGTCTCTCTAAACACCCACGTGGGCTAAAACACTGTATGCCATTCTTTTCTGTTTCTCCTTCCACATCGACGGTCCTGAAGTCGAGGGTTCCCCCTGCGCCACTTGGCTCCCTGAGCGTGGGCTTCTTAGCAGGCAGGAGCATATAAGAGAAGAGACTCTAACTCCTTCCTTGCGCACGCCAGGCCCCATACACACTAGTGTGTACCCTTGACATTCTATCTCGGTTTCCCCTCTCAGAAAGAAAATATATTTATGTCTACGACATGCCCTCCTCTAGGTGAACAGAATGGTTCTAACTAACTGGCTGTTCACTGGCTCACTCCCCCTGGTGGGAATTTTACAGGAGGTTGTGCTCTATCAATGAGTGGCGTCTGGCTCTGCACTGAGTCACTCACCTTACGGGGTCGGGCTCCTGTGTTTTTTCCCCTGCCAGTCCCCATGATGGGTTTTTTCTGCACAATCCATTCTGCGCCTGGGGATCTTTGATACGTCACCCATCTCATTGGGGAGTTTTCCATGGCGCGGACGGTTCAGCGTATACTACAAGGGTAACCCTCAGGAGGACCCACGGCATACATAACATGGACGGTGGACCGGACGGCATATATCCCTTGAGGAGACACGACAACAGCGCATCTCCACGGGGAGTGGAAGCTGCTCAAGTCATTAAGAAAGCGTGCTCCATCCAGGATTTTACGCATATGCTCATAGCTCTCATCTTCAGATTATTGGCGGGAACGCCTTCTAGGCCACACCCGCGGGGACAAGATAGTTTTATCCTCAGGCCCAGTCTAGACCTTCGTGTCCAGACTTGACAACCCATTGTGGAAAAAAATAGGACTTGACAATTTAAGAAAAAATGGAACGGGCACCCCATGTCTATCTCATCATCTCCTCCAATGTAACGGTATTCCACCCCACCCATCGCATATATAGTGTTGGTGAAGTAGAACCAGTGTGTGTTACCGTTGTGGTCTTATACCTGTAGGCTCACAGGATGTCTGAGCCTCCGCTAAGGAGAGCCGGGGGTGAATCCTCTGAACGTTCTTGTTCAGCGCCTCCCCCTTATGTATGATTCTAGGGAAGTTTATATACCCTACATAGGAACCCATCAGAACCCACACAACACAGTGATTTATATTATACAACTAATGGGGAAAAAAAACTTTACTACAAAGAATAATATACCTTGTGTCCTCGCACGGGGGACCTTACGACTGCACCGGCTCTCGGCCTATGTGAACTTTTGTCCCCTACTCACTCGCCGCGATTCACAACATGTGATCCACGCCAGTGTCCCAAGAACCCCACCCATGTCCAGTCGCCTACAGAGATAGTCACTGGGTGACTTTGCGCAGTCACTAAACCTCTAGGCCGTTTTGGTGCGACATGTGATTGACATAATAACCGCCGCAGGCACCGGTGCCGGGTCGGCACACCTTCTAAAAAGGATCGTCGATCGATGCGTCCTTCTATCCTCCAACCGAACTCGCTGCACGTAACACAGTCTCTGTGGACCCCAACTTGGGTCTCACCGCCTTCCGGGAACGCAACGTGACCACCCTGCACTTAGCCGTCCCTCATAGCACAGGCACTCCTACTGGCTTAAGGGTCAATCCCTAGGCATTGCGGGGTTGCCTCTCCTATATAGGTAGGTACTTGTAACCCACCCTACTCCTAATACTGGGCCCTGGCCTGGATCCCCGGCTTGTTACCGCTATGAACCCCCCCCAGTAGCCTCGTACTACGCGCAACGCCGGCCTGTGCACTGGCTCCCCGGATTGTTTACCGCTATGACCGCCCCCTCGCCTCGCCACTCTCAACACACGGACCCTGGGCCTAAGGCTCCCCTGACTGGTTACCGCGAGAACCCCCCAGGCTGTCTCGTTCGCACTAATTCACCTAAACGGGCCCCTCAACGCTCTGCAATACTAACCAAAAACACCACTTATCCCTGCTTCCCCCAGCTCTGACTACCAATAGTACAGGGTCCCGCTCTGAGACTATCCCTTGCAACACTCACTAACCTGGGGTATACCGTGTTAACTGGGCCTTAAGTGCAGGGAGTTCTCGAGCTCCTGCACCTACCAGTTCCTTCACCTCCTTCCTTCCTTGGGCTCTGACTCTGACTGCCCGTAGCTCCAGCCCCGCCAATTTATCCACTGCTCCAGGACAATCCTTCTGCCCTATTGGCTCCTATGAGGCCCTGTGCCTCCCTCGCTAGAGCACTATGATGGTATTGTTAGTCCCTGGGCGGCCTGTCATAACATGTGGGGGCCGCTCTTGCCTTTTCCTACACGCACTACCCCTAATGGCCGCGTCATCTCTCCCTACCATCTCGCCGATTCCTCCTTCTCCCTAAAGCTCCCGCCGCGCATAACGCCTCGAGCTGCTCGGGGCCTCTGGCTCTTGCTGTCCCTTGGCGCATGTCTCGAACGCTCTGAGTCAAGTTTCTCCGTCCCGTAATTACCGACCCCCGCCGTGACCTTATCTCCGCTCCGTGGCCATAGCACGTCCCTATCGCGTCCCCAGTCAACCGGCAAACCACCAGGGGAAGCGCGATGCTCCCTCCTCGGCCCCACCCTCCGGAATGGCCCGCGGTGTCGTTGCCGCTTGGCCTCCGCATCACCCCAACTCGCTCTGGTCCCCGGAGGTTCCCGGGGGGGCCTCAGGAGGAAACAGGTGACCCTGGCTACATATATATATATATATATAACCAAAATGCATCATAAGGCAGTTTTTAACCACGTACATACATACAGCCTTCTCTGGTTTGCAGAGCTTAAAAGCATATATACATTAATGTTACTGTACATCCAATATTTCATTAACAAGGCCTGAAGGAATGGTGGGCAAATGACTCGAATTCCTGATACCAATGACACAGAGTTTGATGCAGGGGAGCATGGTTCAATCCCGGGTGTCACTCCTTGTACCTTTGCCCGTTTTCTCCCTGTGCCTCATAGCACAAAAAACAAATAGTGTAACTTTACATGTAGGGCAGGGGCTTTTGTGCCTACAAACCTCCACTATATGTTCACTGCCCCTCTCCTACAAACTCTAACGCCTACAAACACCGTTTTTTCTAACAATAAAAAGTAAATAATATAAATTCTTAAACTGTTCAACTAGTCTTCCATAACGCAAACATACAGTTTCGAAACCTGCACATCTATTATGTTTTTTTGCACTTTACAAAAAATCAACATTCAGCTAATTATCTTGTCTCAAAATTTAAAACATTCCATTCAGAAATTGATGTGCTTTTGCTTTTTTTATCCTAACCTTCTTGTTCATACTGTATTAAATTCCCCAATACTCCTTCATGTCCGATAGATCTGTAGTGTGTTTTGGACTCCCAAACATAATGGGGACGAACCAAAAAAACACAGTAGCTTTATTCTCTAACTCGAAAGGGGTCTTACTGTGGTTCCAGCGAGACCACTGGTCAAGCTCCAGCAGTGCTATACAGGAAACTAATGACCTTTGGAAATTGTCATCTCCAATACTCCCATAGCCATCCACAGGATACCAGATCAGCTCTGGCATCTTTGCACACTGGTTATACGCCACGTTACAATCAAAATAACACAGTTCATCAATTACGTCAGTGTCACAGTCCAACTACGTGGCTGTAATATATATTATCCTTAATAAACGTAACAATAATACATCTAATTATTACACAGTAAATGTAGTATTTATGTGTTTTTTTTATTAATTTTATTCCCACAAACCCTTTTTTCTTTTGTTTTACAGGTACTCTTTTTTCAATATATGTTTAAATGGATAATAAGTGTTAATTTGCATAGTGATAGTTTATAGTAATTGCTACATTACCATTATATTTGCAATGCCCTCTAAATAGAAACGATAAAAAGGATAAGGTGGGTTCCCTGCTGAATCCCGTTCAAAGGTGTCTGAAAAGGACACAACAATTTGAAAAAGTTAATCTACATGCATTAATTTTTTTAACGTTTTATCAGTCACTAAACATAGCACTTTAACGTTCATTGATCTTGGTGGGATAATAAAAATATATTGATCCAAGTCACCGTTTACTTCTACTAAATAAAATAAAAATAGAATAGAGAGGAGTGTAAGTACAAGACCGCCACTTTTGGAACTAGATCCCAGTCATTGACTCTTATAGTTGGTACATACCTTCTCTGGCTGGGGAATTGTAGGGGGTGGCGGTTTTTGTTTGGGAAGAGTAGGCTGTACTGTTGGATACTGGCACTGAAGTATTTGTTTGTAAGAAAACAGATTCACTTACTGTCCTATAGATTATTTTGTAACTTGCTCGATACATTACATTTCAATATTTGCCCTGTCTCTACTTTTATGCGTACCATTAAACCGTCCATTGATGAATTTTGTTGGCTAACTATTTTACAAACTGTAGCAACAAACCCAGGAGGCACATACTGTACTGTACCTCTAGTTTATGGCTAAAATAGCCGTACTTCCATGTGGCAAATCTTTAACTGTGGAGGACCTTTCAGTTCCATTGCGTTGCCTCCAAGGCGGATGCCTGAGGGGGTTTCCCCAAGAGAGCTCCCCTCTGCACATAACCAGTGTGCTAAGATTTTTCATCTCTGTGTTTGCTCACTGCTGTGTTTTTCGTCAGCCCCACCCTCTGGAATGCTAATTCCTGGAGGACAAAGAACTCTGAAATTACAGCTCATTTCAATCTGAACCCCTTCAGTCTACTTAGTTATTTATAAAATTTTTACCAGGAGTAATCCATGAGAGTTACCACCTCTTCGTTTTCAAGTATTCCTGTACATAGTTTAAGAGACAAATATACATGGTACAATACAGTTTACATAAAATGAACAGGGTATACATTATTACAATACAATTGCATGCGAATTGAGAAGATGTATATTCATAGCTTGGTAAATACAGTTTACATCTGGTCGCCTAACAAGCACACAGCCTTTGGTGCACAAAAAAGAGCCCCCCAAAAGGTGTGAGCCGTTTCCTCCTCCTGATCTTTGTGTTCAAATTGCTGTATTTCATTCTGAATACTCTAACCCTTTTATCCTCTGCACCCAATTCTCCACTCCTACTGCCATGAAATGTCTGTGGATAATGTAACCATGTATTGTTATAACAATGTTCCCTGGGACATACTTGAAAACAGAGCGGTAACTCTCAATGTAATTACTTCCTGGCAAAACATTTTATACATCAATAATACATTTTATACTGAATTTTTTAGTGTTTGGAACCCTTACGGTGTTTGTACAATATTTATTGAAAGTCCCTTTGCATGATAGTGACGAAAGATTAACAACTTTCTAAATTGTTCCATGTTAAATTTTCGTAACCAACCTCTTAATAATGTATACTTACATGTGTTTTCTACAATGCTTACTCCAGGTCCTTCTAATCTTGCATTTGCGCATATCTGTTATCCCTATACTTAGAATTAGGCAGAGTCATAAAAACAATGGCCTGATGTTCACTCCACCAGCATATATCTGCCTGTGTCCCATCTGGAAAGCTAAAATTATGCAACAACCATAAACTATTTGTCATTCTCTGATGACAAGTGCTGGATGATGATGCCATGTGGACACAACGTTTTGCTATGAAGATATAAGGAGCAGAGATATGGCAAGCAGAAGACACCGTCATGGACCATCCCTTTAACGCTGTGTGCCACTGGCCTAGCACAGCTAATATGTACTGTATGTGCTACAGAATTTGCAAGAGTTCTACCGTTTACATGGAATTTCAGACCATCTTTAAAGATTTGATTAGATAGTATTTGACGTGGCTTGGACATTCTTGCTACATGCATAAATACTACTTTGCAGAAGACACTGGGTAAGCCAACGAGCAAACTGTGTGTTAAAAGGATGACGCAAATTAACATAAAGGTAAACTCATGGCCAGCCTTAGGTGCAAATCTGTCATTGCTTAAGCCCAGCGCCTTTCGAGGGGCCCCGACCGGCAGTTTCGCTCTACCCCAAGTTAAGTGTGTGTCTCGTCTCCCCCCAACTGTAATGTGTGTTTGAGGGGTCTTTTCTTTCTTCGTCAGACAAGCCGCTCCTCCTGTCAGTGTTTGCGTTTGCATGGTGACCTCGACGTCATAAAATCGCCGCCCAGCACTCAAATGATGAACGTTCCTGCTATAGACAAGATACTCGAACATCCCCCTGTCCCATGACGTCACGGTGCAGGCAGGAGGTTCCGCACCTTCAAGGTTAAGCACTCCCACCCACTTCTAGCCACTCTACCCGAGGGGCCCTGGCTGCCGCATGTCCACTGTTGGCCCTGTAACAATCCTAAGACCCGTACCTTAATTTGGTCCCTAACAATGTATGACATTGGGTATTATAATACTTGTTAGCTTTTAAAAATGTTTTTTCTTTAAGATTACTACCAGAAGCGTAAAACACCTTTCTTTTGAAGCTAGCTATCAGATCATAAGTTACATAAATTAGTAAGGTAAAGAAAGTAAACCTGCGTCTGTTTTTAGGGACATTTAAATAAACCATCTTTTTAAAACCCTTTCAGTACAGATGTAGGCACGTCTCAAGTCTCTTCGTGCTCCATGACAATAAATCCCCTTATTTTCTTTTAATTCCTGGAGCTTGCCCATTTCAAGTCGGAGGCCACTGGGGTCTCAGTGCTCATGGCACCCCAGCTCTACTCAAGTTGGTCCCCACCTGGAATGTCGGCCCCCACACCATAAGAAAAAACAGAGTCGGCCATTCAAACCCAGTAAAAATTTTAGGACGGAGTAGATGAAAGAAATGGATAGATGAGAGATGGGATGATCTTAGGGTTGGTGAGTGAGCAAGAGGTGAGTGAGGCACAGGGGAGTTAGAAGGTATGGTGAGTGAGAGAAGCTTGGGTGCGTGAGCAGAGGGGGCAGTGGGTAGGCGAGCGTATAGAGAGAGCGCCAGTGGCACAGGGAGATGAGTAGGACGGTAAGAGATTGCACTGGGCAACTAGGTAGTGCTCTGTGGGCAAGAGTGAGTGGGTGGTGGTGATAAAAGGATGGTTGCAGTGATACGAGGTGTAGGGTAGATAAGAGAGTTGTTGGGTGTAAACAGGTGGTTAAGGTAACAGAGAGAGGTGGAGATAGTCAGTGTGATAGCAAGATGTGGGTGAAAGAGGGATGTGAAGGATAGCAGCATAGAGGTTGGTGATAGAGAGAGAGAGAGAAATGTTGCGTGACTAAGAGAGAGATGGTGATGCGGAGGCAGAGCAAGAGAGGGGGCACAGAGCGAAGAGGGTCAGATGTGAGGGGGAGAAGAGGTCGCTAGGTGAGCAGAGATTCGGAAAAGAGAGAGGGAGTGTCAGAAAAAGAGAGGAGACTTGCCGGTTCCAACAAAGTGGGGCCCATCCTGTCCTGCCAAACTGTATTCTTTCCTTGAGCTTTCTTATCACAGGGCTGGAATTCTATTATAAAAATCTGCACCATAATGAAACTGGTCTTCATTATTTGAAATGCAATGCTACGGTCTCATTATATTTTGGGTTACGCACACATGAAGCAAATATTTTCCAGAATTTTCCATCCAACACCTAATATGAAGCAAATAGTATATAAATAACTTTGCATATGATTTTAGATCAGCTTTTTAAGATGGAGGTTGAACACTATAATAATAACTACTAATCATAATAATAATAAGCCCTGTTACCATATGGATGTGTCGAGAGGTATGAGACCAAACCGCTTCACTTCCCAAACTAAATAAATGCAGGCCAAATAAATAATACAATAATCAAATCTTTAATGATGGGCAAAAAAAAAATGATTCCCCACCCACTGTTGGAACGAGGGATAAAAGCTACACAAAAAGAATAATAGCTGGAGAAAGGATGAGGGGGGAAGGTGGGATTGGGGGGAAAGGGGAGGTGGGGGAAGACTGGAGTTTTACCACTCTCCCCTGTATGTCTCTGAAAACGTGACAGGTTCGTCGGCATATTACAATCATACCATTTTTTTCTTTCCAATCACATCAATACCTCTTTCCCACCAAGTGTGCTGTATCTCTAATAATCCACTGGGTTTTGAGCATTATACTCATGTGACAATACTCTTCCTTTTTAACTTTATGCACGGGTCCCCACCTAAATGACACTATTAAGTTATTTCTCTCACACAAATGTGGTACGAAATGTGTTTTTAAACCCTCAATATTCAAAATATTATCCTGATAACTCACAAAGTTTTGGCAGGAGATTGCTCATATAATTTCCCTACATTTTCCTTCCCTCTGCAAATCTGACAACATTGCAATGGGTAACATTTGCAAGTACAATCTTACCACATTTTAAAAAGTTGTTTGTCATCTCGCCCGATACCATGAGATAAAGCTCTTCAATTGGCGTCATACAGCACATAGCCTGGTGGCAGAATACGAGTCAGATAGTATGAAGCTTTTATAGACCAGAAAGCAGACGAGAAAGAAAGAGAGTGTCAGTTGACCATGTGAGAGATAAGCAAGATGCTGGTAGCGAAGAGCGGAAAGAATTGATTATCCCCATAAGGTATAATAAATGAAAGATGCGGTGGATGAGAGAGGAGTGAGAAGACGAAAGAGGGGTAGTAGAAGAGGGAGTGAGAAAGAGAAGGCTATAGAAAAATAAAGAATCAAACCCATCATTTTGCCAGAGGGCGGGATTGGCGTACAAAGCACGATGGCGCTCCCTATTTTTATTTAAACCACAAATATACGTAAAGTAAAGTGGATTAACATAGCCCATACCCGCAGTTATACTCTATGGACTCTATATGCAATCGCATTGCTCTGCAGTTGCCACTGCCAACAACCTGGCTATTCATTCGGACATTGATATCGGCATTCGTAAGTTTGTCACTCCCGATCACCTGTAATAGTAAAAAAATAATTAAATATATAGACGCCAATATATTATAATATTGACTTTGAAATCACTAATGAACTATGTCTGTTGTAGTTTAATTTAACAAAGCTTCTTGAAAAAAATGACCAATCCATTGCGTTGCCCCCTAACTTCATTCAAATTCCCAGACGCGTTAAATTTCGTTCCATAACAAAGATCAGTATGTGCAGATGTAGCAGTCGCTCCCGCTGGTGAGCCTTTGTAGTGGGACCACACACAATGCGCCACTGGAAGCATACCACTTCGGGTGTGAATAGCATGCACGGGTAAAATGGGCGGGACTAATATGCGCTATTGTCACAGTACACTGCTACAATCTGTATGAACTGTCGTCACTAGAATGAAATCAAGCACCTTAACATCAGAATATTACAATGAACCGCGTGATTCTTAACGCAGGCGTTTTTACACCCTCTGTTTCACGTGAGGAAAACTTACCGCTAAAACCAAAATGCTGGATGGCAAGAAGTATTTTAAAGATAAGAATTCCCCAAGTCCCAGACGACATTGTTTTTTGAGGGGAAATATACATCAGACACATTTACAGCAACACTCTAGCATTCCTTAACAATTTCCTTGTGGACAATGTCAACAGATTCAATAGTTGTCTTAGTCTGTAGGAAGCCGCGCTTATGGTGTTCTGGCAAGCGACGGGACGCTGATCGTCACCCCGTCGCCCCGCCATTAGCGAAAGTCGTAATTTGTTTTCAACAGCGACGTCTCTGGCGACAGAGCCAGTACCGTCACGACAAGGGGTGCGGGCAGTCGCTCTCTTACTTGTTTGAGTACAGCACGATGTGGCGCTGTCTCTAAAAAAATCTATTTGACAACCCTGCTTCAAAATTTTTGGTTTGGTGTCCGCCGCCGTCGCGCTTATATAAAGCCTTGCTGACGGAGTTATATGTTGATTGTTTTGGAGCACACGTCTCACCGTCGCCAGCACATAACGCACCTAGTCTTCACAAAGGTCTCAGATGTACTGAAATTTGGCCGTACTGAATTATGCAGCCCCGATATCCGAACACTTGCCTGGGACATCTGGGCAATCGCCCAGTTAATGCTGCACATTTCTGTGACGTTTCTGCAGACACACAAACTGTAATATGGGACCGGCCCGGGTACCCCACGCTGTGTTAATCGATGGGACCATTGTCTGTTTGGCAAACTGATCACAGAAATGTCGCAGCATAACTGGGAGATTGCCCCCGAATTTTCAAAGCAAGTGTTCGAATACCGTTGCTCCATCTGTACATAAACTAGTGATGTGTGATCCAACGGTTCCTGCTTTCCCTCATCACGACGTCCTCATCCTACTGCTGCAGCAACCTGGTGTATATCTCTCTTGTAATGGGTTGAGAATGTCACAAAATGTTCCTTAATGTCTTTGTGCCCATGTCGGTTTAGCATCCTGAACCAGTGGAGTATGAAGCAAGAAACTTTGATGTGTATTCGATTCCCTGAGCACAATTTAGGATGAAATGGTTGTTAACCACAAGTCTCCACAGAGGTCTCTAAGCTGTCCTGGCACGTAACAGAAATGGTAGACCAACATAATGAAAACTTAAATGAAAGATATATGCTACTTTTTGGACGAGTTAGCTAGCCTAAACTGTGCATGTCAGGCCATGTCCTCCTCACACTCTACACTATGACCTTCTGTAATGTTCCATACATGTATTTCCACAACTGTTACTCGTGGAAAAATCCAGATTCCCAAACACTGTACATATAAAAACATGAGACATGGTATATACTTTGGCAACTAAAATAAAGTTGCCAAAATATCTTTTTTAACATTTAAAGGTTTGAAGCATAAATGTCTGAGGCTTACAGATAAACCCATTGTATTTTATAAGGGAAAATACCCTATTAAGTTACTTTATAATTTAGAAACAAAAAGAGCATTTTGGGGCATTGGTATGTTACAGAAATGATTGTCATATTAACTAATCGTTCTATTCCATAAGACCTTATGGCTCTTATTCACTTGAATAGGCATAAGATGTCATCTGGTGTCTTATGTATAGCACCATTTAGTAATATGGGCCATACTTGGCCCCCAGAGAGTTGCAACCTGATTTTTTAAGGTCCCAAAGAAATTGAGACAAAGACATTGCTCAACGTCAACAGACTGATCCCTGGGTTGGGAATGAATAGTTTGTTTCAAAGCAAAACGCCTTTACAGGCTGCTTCTTTTCTTTAGAAGATCTGTGTTTCAACTCTCTAAACCTTCCCACAACCTTGTAAACAAGAAAAGTGCTTGGGGTGGGATTATAATCAGTCAATTTGCTGGGAAATTGACACAATCACCATGTTACGTCAAATTTTTTTGTCAGTACAGTAACTTTGCCTCCAATTTTGCCCCATATATTCACGCTTCATCTTCATAAGAGATAAACATATCATAATGTTTTTCAGCTGATTCCAAGCTGGGGATTTGCACACCCTCAAAATTTGTAATTGTGGATCTCAGGTCTCTGAGCCCATGTTGAGGATTGCGCACTAGCTAAGGCCACAAACATCCCCTTATCGTGGCCGTGGTGATAAACTGTCAATTACAGCAGGAGCTTTCAAAGTCCACACTCCCACAATGCTTGCCTCATCAGAAGAAGCTTGTGGGGTGTACTTGGAAGCTCCCGTCATGGGTTCACATCTAACCCCCCATTCTGTCTCGTGCACACCACTGAGGTCAGTTTTGGGCCTTATTAACGTGTGTTTCCGCTCCATGTAGCCTCGGACCAACTGTAACTGCCTGGGATCATTCCAAACTGTTTTGTTGCAAACCTGATGGTAGGCGCATAAATTTATTATTAAGGGTTCCGGAACAATATAGTTTCTATCGGGATTCACCATTGTGAAAAGTAACCACGGTATGTTAGGATGTTGAATTATTCTTCCTATTGGTCTGACTTATCATTTGTCCTAGAGTTTGTCTTACTTAACTATTTGATTGGCCCATATTCACTCCAGCCAGTCTTCTACACAGGCACCGCTAGCAGTTGGGAGACTCCATCCGTAAAAGGCAGTCATATGGACCCAATCTTCTTCCAGAACTATAGAAAACGGGTATACAAGACCAACTACGATATATCAATTGTGATTCTATCCATTGTATTGTTTCTTTGTGTAATCTTCCATGACCTAACACAATATGTATTCTCTTCAATTAACCCAGTGTAAATCTAGTGTCAATATATCCATCTCCAATAAATGTAAAATATACGCAACCCCCGCATTAACAACGCAATGGGGACCGGAGCAGTATGTAAAGCGAAATGTACTTAAGTGAAGGCACTACCTTTTTCCCCTTATCGATGATGTACTTGACTGTCCATCCTCTATACTGCTAACTGATGTAAATAACCATTCTAACAGGCTCTATAGTCTCCCCTCCCGCTTGCGCACAGCTTCGGTAACTGGTAGGGAGCTGTATTGCTGTTCAGACGTTGCTGACAGTGCGCATGCGGGCTGTCTGTTTGCCTTTGGGCGCTATGTCACTATACTCGCGAGTGTACTTAAAGTGAGTTGTACTTAAACCGGGGTAATGCCAGCTGTAGGTGTTTTTGCGTATTCAGAAAGATGATTTATTATATTATGGTGGAGCAAACTATGTGTTAACTATGTGCTAAATAACACAATGTAACTAAAGCTTGTATATAATTGCTATCGTATGTAATTGGTGGGGGTGTGGGGGCTCTAACCTGTAGAGGGTACTGCTAAATATCGACTACTACACCCTAGGAGTGGACAACCTGCACAACGCTAACCCTCTTTTTTATTATTCATATTTTAGGTTTCAATTATTTGTATCTAATACTACTCTTTTTTTAAAACCACATCATGCTTTCTTACTGAACTGTAAATACTTGCCAGGGTATCCGTTTTTGCCGGCATAGTAACATTAATATGTTTATATCACAGAGCCTGGTGAGCCCAATGCCATCTATTTCCTGCAGACTGAACTTTAATGCAACAAGATTTAACACTACTCTACATAGGAGTGCCACCTAGACTAATAGGATTTTTTCCTCTTTCCTTTACGCGACAGTAGTAGTTATTAAGAATATATTATAGGCCCTTAGTCTAACATAAATGGCCCTGCTGGTTAGGGGTTGCTACTAAGGGATTATATACTAAAATATTCATTTTTTGATATGATTTTTTTATACCTGGTACGGTTGGTTATCTTTCTCGCATAATACAGTATCACGTATATAATGGCAGTTCTATCATAATAGTAATATTATTAAATAGATGGCCCCTCTCGTGGCTTTATGAAAAACGAATGATCCTATACAGATCCCCGAATGGTGGACCGACGCTACAAATCACAGTCCGTGAAATGTGCCCTCGTATTTCATTGCTACTTACACCAAACGCCAATGTTCCGTCCGAGGCAGTAAACCCAGGCTAATAGTGATTCTCTTTCTTTACTTGGCAGGCCAAATGTCATCCTGGGGTAGTTGATCAACATTGGCTTTATTTTGGGTGTACACCATATTTATCGGAATTTTAGTGAAATGCTCGTTAGTGCCTATGAAGTAATTTTATTATGCGTTTAAAAAAACCTCATTTTCTGCTCTTAAAACTCACCACCACAAATATTGTCTGCAGTACAATCACTTATTACTGCTTTAAAAATTATTATTCCACAATATGGCGTTTGTATATGCCCGATAACAAATTGTTGGAGTTAAATAACCACTACCAGTTTTTCCCTTTTATCTGAGCTTCGTGATCGGCTTAATGTGTTATTATTAATCGTTTCTAGTTGTAAAGCATGCAACTCATTCCATATCGCGGTACAGTGTGAGGGTGAAAGTGACATTAATTCCATGACGATGACACCTACCAATAAGGCGCTCGAAGAATTAGAAAGCAGAGTGCGCAACTTCACGTGATCACTGGCACCCTCAATATCCGATTAAATAACATAATAATAACTAATCGCTGGCACCTACTGTACAGGTCCATTTTAACGGGAAATAAATCGCTTGCCCAACCAGAGAGATTGAACAACTGTATTTGTAAATTGTAAATCAAAGGCATCTTAACCGTTGTAGTCTTGTACACAATTCTATACCCGTGTGGGTGAGGGAGGAGGTCCCATGTATCCGTCATCCGTTTATCCATTCATCCGAAACACGCAAGTTTTCTTGGCAATACGCACTGTGAAAAACGCAAAGCAAACGTGTCACAAAAAACCACATAACACCCGTTTTTGAGACAGAAACAAAAGACTTTAGCACCCTTTGTTGTCTGAGGAGGCTGGCCACACAATTTCATGCCTTGGAATCCCTATTAAATAATATAATAAAACGTTGGAGGATTTCATGCAAAGAGCCGTAATGTTATTCATTTTTTATTATCGATAACTATATTGCAACTACTCCGAGAGTTTTCTTGCACTTTACAATGTGCAATGTTCTCTTTTATATCAGACCTAAGCTATGCCATGTATGCACCAACATGGAAGGAGGTTGATCCAGGAGTACATCTGATTGCATTATTTTTGGAGTCAGGAATGAATTTATTTTCCCCCCTTAGATACTTTGGATGATGTTTTACTGGGGTTTTGTGTTTCTTCCTCAGGCAATCATAACTGTAGTACAATATAGCATAAGTATCTGTCAGCTACATTTAACATAGGTTGAACGTCAATAGACATACAGCCTAAACCCCTGTTATAACCTCGGGAGCTACCGACACCGGTCAACGCTTCGAGAGACGGTACACCTGTCTCTTTCCCTCACGCCTTCCCGTCCTTGCCGAGAACCAAAAAATTGGCCTCCCGCGGTTTATGCGCATCTTCATCCCGCGAGGAAGTATTGGGAGCGTGCATGTCCTCCGCTCCCCGTACCCCTTCACCGCGGGACAGCCCGCGGGGTGCAGGATGATGTGTAGCGGGGGGGATTCCTCTCCGTCCGCCGTCCTCTCCCCCTGTCACCGATCAGACATGAGCCGCCGTGGCAGGATGGGAGCGGGATGTTCCCTCACTGTCCCTGCTTTCTCCCTCCCCCTGCAACCCGCGTGACATGCCCCTCAGGGGCAGGAGATGGAGGGGATGATCCCTCATGTCGCCCCGCTTACCTCAGATCCCGCTGCCTGCATTGGATGTGGGTAGCGGGGGTTTCTTCTCCCCACCGCTGTCCCTTGGCGCTCCCGCTGCCTGCGCGGGAGAGGGGGGGGGCGGTGTTGGTGTGGCTGGTCGGCGGCCTTTCCCTGCTCGCTTCCGACCCCACCCCCCGTCTGTTTCGAGTCGCGGAGAGTGTGTGGTGGTTGTTCGTGTCATGGAGCGGGTGGTGTGTGTTCGGTGTTGTGTCTTGGGCTTGGGAGTGTGTGTACGTGTCTGTGAGTGATGTGTAAGTGTCTGAGTGTGTGTGTATGTGTGTTAGTGTGTGTGAGTGTCTGGGTCAGTGGTCTAAAGTGTGTCGTCGTTGTGTGTTAAGTGTCTGTGGATGTCCTGTGAGTGTCGTGTAGTGCTGTGTGTCCTGTGAGTGTGGTGTGTGTGAGTGGTGTAAGTGGGTGTGAGTGTCGTGTGATGTGTGTGTGATGTGTGAAGTGTGTGTGAGTGTGTGACTGTCGTAAGTGTGTGGTGTAAGTGGTGTGTGATGTGTGTGATGTCGTTGCCTGTAAGTGTCACGGTGGAAGTGTGTTAAGTGTGTGTGATGTTTTGAGTGTGTGTTAGTGTGCTTAAGTGTGCTGTGGGTGTGCGTGTGTCTGTGGAGTGTAATGTGTGTGTGTGTGAGTGTGTGTGAGTTCTGTAAGTGTGTGGGAGTGTGTGTAAGTGTGTGTGTGTCTGTGAGTGTGAAGTGTGTGTACAGTGGGTGTGAGTGTGTTGAAGTGCCCTGTGAAGTGTCGTGAAGTGTGTGTGCGTAATGTAAGTACAGGCAAAATACACGTCTGTTAAAGTGCAGTTTGTCTGTTTATTTCTATATAATAAATTGTGTGCAGTGTCAGTGTGGGCATGTGTGCGCAGTTGTGGTGCAATGTGTCAGTGTGTGCATGTTGAGCAATGAGGGTGTGTGTGCAGTGTACAGTGTGTGTGCAGTTGTGTCAGTGTGTGCAGTGTGAGCAATGAGCCAGTGGGTTGTGCAGTGTGTCAGTGTGTGTCAGTGTGAGCAATGAGCATTGTGTGTGCAGTGTCATGTGTGTGTGCAGTGTGTCCAATGAGGCATGTGTGTGCAGTGTGCAGTGTGTGTTCAGTGTGTGTGGCATGTGTGTGGGCAGTGTCAGTGTGTGTGCGTGTGATCAATGAGCAGTGTGGCAGTGTGTGTGCAGTGTGAGCACTTAGTCAGTGTGTGTGCAGTGGTGCCGATTGTGTGTGCAGTGTGTCCAGAGATGTGTGTGGTCAGTGTGCAGTGGTGGGTGCAGTGTGTTCATTTCAGTGTGCAGTGTGAGCAATGAGGCATGTGTTTGGCAGTGTGAGCAATGACAGTGTGTGCAGTGTGTGTGCAGTGTGTCGTGTGTGCAGTGTGAGCATGAGGCAGTGTGTGTGCAGTGTGCCAGTGTGTTGTGCAGTGTGTCATGTGTGTGCATGGTGCAGCAATGAGCAGTGTGTGTCAGTGTCAGTGTGTTTGCAGTGTGTCAGTGTTGGTCTGAGTGTGGCATGGTGTGGTGTGCAGTGTGTGTGCAGTGTGCGTGTTGTGCAGTTGTGTCAGTGTTGGTGTGCGTGTGTGTGCAGTGTGCGTGTGCAGTGGTGTGTGCATGTGTCAGTGTGTGCAGTGTGATGTGTGCTCAGTGTGAGCAATGAGCAGTGTGTGTGCAGGTGTGGTGCAGTGTGGCAGTGTGAGCATGAGCAGTGTGTGTGCAGTGAGTGTGTGCAGTGTGGTCAGTGTGCAAAAAAAAAATTAACATGGGGCCCGAAAACCCGTTATTCCCGAATCCGGTATAACGAGGGCGTCGTTATACGGGTTGTTAGCTGTATTTCTTTTCAGCTCATCTACTATGTACTGTACATACTTGAAAACTAAGGTATTCTTATGTAAACTCCAGGTAAACCATTTGATAATAACTCCCATCGTTTTCATATACAAGCATTTTAAAAAAAAACCACTACTCTTGATCGTTCTTCACCAGCACAATATTATTATAAGCATATTGTGGTAGCAAACATCTTAAACAGTTTGCTTTGAAACTAGTTTAACAATTAATTACATTTTAGGGATACGCCATTGTTTATAAAACATAATTGGAACAAGAATATCAGAGTGCGTGAGCATCCTGATACTGGCATTGTACCGTGTATTATACTGTTACTTTACATACTGAGAATTATTTATAGTAGAAATAAAATAATACTGTTATATAATTACAAATCTAATATAGCAAACACCAAACCCACAATATTGTAATCCAGTCTGCCATCTATACATAAAAATGATCTAGTGATCTCAAAAATGAATGAACCATCAAGTGATATTTGACAAATTAAAATGATAATTAGGCAGCACTACAGTTTATTTAGATTTAGCCTTGTTACTTTCTGTTACATTTAGTTGGCCAATAATCAACTGCCAGTAACATAGACGGTAATACTTACATGTGTTTCCAGATGTTGAAACACTATTTCCTTCTCTCCATTGAAATAAACAGGAGTCACTGTTACTTTATATTCAGTATCAGACAGCAGTGGCTGAAGACAAACCTCATTTTGTCTGCCCCGGTACCACTGCCTACGAACAGCAACATTGCCATGTGATATTTTCTGCGGCAGATACCGGTTTATATAAAAGAGCTCCTGAAAAACCTTCATTCGTTTTGGACAGAAAACAGTGATAGCATCAGAAATGTCAGAGGTGATTGTTTGACCACTGGACACTAAGGGGTCTATACTCTAGTATCCTTCATAAAAAAATCGTTGTGGCCGTTATGCCTCCCAGTTTTGCAGTGTAGTTATCACGGTATTCAGAAATCTCCGAATACTTGTGATAGCAAAATGACCAAAACGGTGATTAGCCGGCGACGTGATGATCACCATCTCTCGAAAGGGCTCACAACGCACACGGCGCGACCTGCAGCGATTGTGTTTGCGCATCTCGCCAGCGATCGCAAGATTTTAATAAAAATACATGAGCAGGGGGCCTCCGGACAGAACCGCATTGATTTCAGGTCCGGGGACCCCCTGCTTCCAGAGATACAGCCCCGTTATGGGTGCCGGTGTCTCCTATGCATTTAAATGTCTCGCGTCACTGAACGCTAAGGCAATGAGGGGGTTCCCTGCAATAGCCTGTTTATGGGGGTAGAGGATTGGGTAAGTGGGTAGTAGCCCCAGGGTGGTGGTTAGGCCTGACGGAAGTTTGTGGGGGAGTTAATCCTTTCACTACCATAGCGGTGGGAACGCGTATGTAGAAGGCGTTAACCCTCCCCGCTACCCCCGAAGGCCTAACACTACACCTTTGGGCTACCATCCCTTTACCCAATCCCTCTACCCCAATAAACAAAAAAACACAACAACCCTACTAATCCCCACCTCCCCAATAACCCCCCTAGACATCACAGTACAGTAATTGGCAAAATTACTGTTATCCCTATGGATAATAGTGCATTTGCCCATTCTAAAACCAAACATTAGCCAGCCAGCATAAAAAGTACATTAAACTTCTATTACCCCTGCATGATGAAGGGTGTCCTCATCACCATACTCCAGGTCCATGGTCTCGTCCATGGCAAGAGACAAGACAAAAAAATACAATCTAATGGCCCCTAACCCCTTAACACCTTAGTCGGTTAATAACTGCTATAGTATTTAAGGGTTTACCCCCGTCCACCGCTACTCTCACCTAAGAGCTTAACCCCCCCACCCCGGGGCCCACTATACCCACCCTCTAACCTACCCCATTGATTGGCACAGTGGGTACATCATTCCCATATAATATGTGCATGATAAGCCAATATAGCAGTCAATGGCCAACCATACAATAATCATTAAGGCCCAATCAAAAGAATAACAGAATAAAGAAATCCACCAGCACCTAAACCCCCGCTATGGCAGGGCTGTAGCCTAACTTCTTTTTTTCCTCCTCCCTGGCATGTCCTGCCTCTTCCTGCTCATCCTTCTGTTTCTGATTTTGCTCTTAATTCTGTCTCTCCCTCCCATTCTCCTCCCCCCCTCACACTTCCACTTGTAGCTCTCCTCATAGATTAATCGTGGGACATTCCAAGCTGAGTCAGTGAGTTTTGCTGCACTAAGAATAGAGGGATTTTTCCACTTACCCCTTCCTCAGCACGGTCCCCATAAGCAGTTCATAGGTGACTATATACTGGCGTGTTTGCGTCATGCATTTGCCATGAACGTGTAAGCTAGATGTAGTTTCATCATCTATCAAAGGTTTCTTATTCCTGATCGGCACTGGAAAAAAATTGCATCATTGTTTAACATACAGTATGAATAATATATATATATATATATATATCATTATCTCTTTGCCAGTTGTATCTTCGAACTGAGGAGTGACTCATGAGTTTGAAGCAGGTAATCTGGTTTAAATCCGGTGTCGTCTCCTTGGTGACTTGGGCAAATCCCTTTACTCTCCCTGTGCCTCAGGCACAAGAAACAAAATGAGAACCAGGGCTCCACGGATTTCAATATAAAGATTTATTAAGTCAGAATATCTCTTTTTCCATGTTATTGATCTGCTACAGATAGGCTATCCCTGAACAGAGCACCTGTGTTTATGTGGCAAGTATCACTATTTCTTTTGCATTTATTTGCATTACTAAGGTGTGCGTACAGCCACTATTATATGCCTCAGGCACAAAACATAGATTGTAAGCTTATTGGGGCAGGACTGTGTCTCTAACAATCCCATGTAACAATGCTCTTATCGGTTTCGCTATACTGTAATTGTAAGTGCCTTGAGTCCCCTTGGGAAAACGCACTGTATGAAATCAAGGTATTGTATTACTATGTTGTTGTGGAGTGCATTTCCATGTGGTTGTTACCTGCGGTGAGGGCCTTGCGGTGCTGGTTGTACGGTGGGTAGTTGTGTGTCCTGTTCACTGTAAACAGATAGTAGATCCATTGTACGGACAATTCAAAATCTCCTTTTGATTGTGACATACTGTCATACGTCAGTTCGTTCCCCCCCTGTGTCGGCCCTGATGAGGTCCCATGCACTTGTAGGACCCCAACCCTCTCTATAGCGCGTCTGAGATCAGATGCATTGTAGGACCCCAACCCTCTCTAATAGCGCTCTGAGATCAGATGCATTGTAATGAACCCCAACCTCTCTAATAGGCGCTAAGATCAGATGCATTGTAAGGAGGACCCCAACCCTCTCTAATAGCGCGTGACGTGATATCAGATGCATTGGTAAGGACCTCCGCTATTAGAGAGGGTTGGGGTTCCTTACAATGCATCTGATCTCAGACGCGCTATTAGAGAGGGTTGGGGTTCCTTACAATGCATCTGATCTTAGACGCGCTATTAGAGAGGGTTGGGGTTCCTTACAATGCATCTGATCTTAGTATAATCATATAGCAGTGGGACATTCTAAAATAGTTATTCCTAGCATACACTGTTAGTTTGAACTAGGCATACAGTTACCTCTTTCGTTTTTAATTTATTTTAATCACTTTGGTTCACGTTAGTTTTTTGCTGCAATAAATATATTTTAATCATTTATTAATAAACAGTAATTTTTAATATAGGTATAGGTGTTCTCTTGTGCGGCTATTAGGGAGCTTTCTTTCTTTTCTTTGCTTAATAATAAAAAAGGAATAATATTTTTGTCCTACTTTAATTAAGTAGAAATAGCCGTGTTAGTCCAGTTGCGATAGTGCAGAGTAAATGAGTACTGCTGTATTAGGTGATACCTTTCTTATTTGGACTAACAATTGATATTATAAGAAAAGCTTTTGAGAGTTCTCTCTTCCTCAGGTCGGCGATACGGCTTTACAGAGATTCCATGAGTTTAACGCAGATGTAAAAAAAAAAACAGGATATCTAAGATCCCTGGTGGTTACGGCGGCGCCCGCTACAGCGTGCGTGCTACACACCACAGCACAGCCCTCTATGGGGCAGGCCCCAGTTGGTGTGTGTGGGTGCGCAAAGCGCTGTGATGCGTACGCCGGCAGGGAAGACAAGAATTTTGTCACGTGGTCGGCGCACAGCCAATGGCAGGGCAGATATGCCCTGTCATGGCCGTGCCCCCCCCCCCCCCCCCCCCCCCGCGCTCCCCCACAGACCGCTGAAGGATGTAGAGGAGGCATGGCAGAGGGGATAGTAAATAAACAGACAGGGCAATAAATGGATGAAAGGGATAGTGAGAAATGTGGAGAGCATGTAGTTCCATCCATCAGCAGTGGGAGGGAAAGGGGGGGAGAAGGGGTTACATTGTAAAATTAGCAGGGCGACAGGGAGAAACATTACAAAAAAATTCTGATAGTGTGTAAGAAACCACATACAGTATTAAGTCCTCTTTTTTAGTGTCAAAGAGCATGATCATTTTCAAATTCGAATGTTTTCCATTCTTCGGTCCAACTTCAAATAATTCATGCATATAAGATCTACCAAAGGTTTCCATTAAACTTACAGGCGCCTGTGATAGAAACAGAATTCAACTGACTATGAAAAGAACACACACAGGTGGTTATACATCAAAGACTGTCGTCTGTAAAATTGGTTTAATATTGGTGCAAAAAGAACACAGGAACATATGTATTTAAGGGAATTTTTTATCTTTGATAAATCTTGTCATTTTGGTTACAGATGGTTGAGGGTTAGCACGTGGTTTAACATACCCATGATTGAAACAGACACTGATCATCTATTAAACAGCTTAGTCATATACTGTGCAGGTATGTTATTTTCACAGACATGATACACAGTCAACAACTGAAATATATGGAGATGTATTTTTACTTATTCTGTGTAGGATCATTAATGCAACTAATGTTTCATGCTTGTGGGTATTCCAATGGAGGTCGTTTATGAATAATTATATAACCTTTTGTCCAAAGAACTAACATTCAAAGCGGCAAAGTGTGCAAATCAATAACAGTTTATACAAATGTCCTTAAATGCTCGAGTGCAAACATTGCCCTTGAGCAAAGTTCTTTTCTAAATGACATTGATAAACAGATCTGTTTCCTTCAGTCAGTGCAAAAGGTTTTAAAGATTGATTATCATACAAACAATTTAAGCTAAAGCGTTACTACAGTAGGAGTTCTTACACACATCTAGGCTGATTTCCAAGAAAGCAATATCATCAGTGAAGTCAAGACTATTTAATATCATTGGTGACTGCTTGGAGCAGTGCCTCGGATAAGTACCACAAGGAAATTGGCTCGTCACAAACATTAGACAGTTGATGGTGAAGAAAAACAATGGAGTTCAAGAAAGTTTTTCCATGTAATGTTCTCAGATGATTTCATTTTGCTTTAGAGTTCGTAAACCCACATGCTTTACAAATATTAGTAGACCTGCATTAAAGAAGCCTCTAAGAATATAAAATATCTCTGGATGATGTTCACAAAGATCAAAGTACATAGAGAAATGATACGTCATACAGCGGTAAAGCCCACACTTGAAAAACATTATACTTTGTAGCTTTGTATCAAGCTAATCTGGTACTGTACCACTGCATTTTTTTGTAGATAGGCTTTCGTTTTCCTTTGAACTTGAAGATCATAGATGCTTCTGACAGTGAAATTGCCATATGTAATGTTAAGGTCAGATACTAAATGATCACAGAGAGAAAAATGATGGGTGATATGTGAAAACTAAGAAACCAGACTTACAGTATGATTCCAGATACTGTATGTAAGGGGGTCACCCCCGGTTCCCCTAATCTTCCCCTGTGGCAGTGGGGGAAGGAGACGGCGACTTCTCCCGGAGGGCACCGCCATCTTGTTTGTGGCGCGAGGTTCGCGCAATGTGCAGATGTTGGCCAGGGTAGCGGTGGCCATTGCCAGTGTGCAGGAGCTCTGGGAGATTGCGCAGGCGCAGTTAAGCGTAGCAGCGGCCATTACAGCTTCGCACATGCGCATTAAAGATCACGCACGCGGTCCCCATAGGAAAGAGCTGTGCCAAGGACTACAATTCCCAGCAGCCTCTGGGGACTGCACTTTCACCCTGGTCACAGGCAGCCAGGCAGCCAATAGAGCTGGCAGATTCTCATGCTGCAGAGTTGCAACAATGTTGTGTGCAGACAGGGTTTTTGTCAGTTGGATCCAGGAAGAGATTGGGGAAGGTAGTGTACACAGAGCAGGGCTCTGCTGTACTAGGCCAGAGAAACCCCAGGCCCAGGTAGGCCCCACTCCCCACAAGGTTAGTGGGTAAGTTCATAGGAAAGGCCCCTTAGGTAGGGACCCTGCCCTAATCTGAATCTGAGTCTTGTCAGTGGCACAGCTGCAGTGCTGTGTGCTCTGACAAGAAACGACAGTGTGGCTTGCAGTGCAGCCACAGCAATTACTGCATTAGGCCAGTAACCCCCTAGGCCCCAGATAGGTCTTGAACTCCCCAGTTTGTGGTGCTACAGGGACAGGCCCTAGGCTAGGGACCCTGTCACAGTAGTACTAGTGTTAGATAGGGACACAGTGGACACTGCTCTCCCCGTGAAGAGACTTGGGCTCAAGTCTGTGTTAAAGAGACAGAGACTATCTCCAGGGTGGGATCGCCCCTGGTGGAACCTCGTGCGAGGAAACACCGGATCAGACGGGATCACCAAGCGGCAGATCCTTTTCGAAGTTGCTTGCAGGCCCGAGTGCAGGAGCGCTCGGAGGGTACCTTCCTAAGTGCATCAACGTATCCTACACATATTATCATTACACATAGTGGCAGCGCTGACCATGGGACAAAGGGGTTAGGCTGTGGACACGGTGTGGGGGTACACGGTGGTGGGTAGGTACACTACTAGTGGAGTGAAAGACTTGGGACTGAGTTATATTGTGGAGTTACCCTCTAGGGGAAGTATTAGTATTATAAGTGTGTGATTATTCTGCATTACAGTAAAGTGGTTATATACATTCCTGTGTATGTGGTTATTGTTTATGCAGGTCCTGTGTAGGCAACCTTCTACATCCCTAGAACCCTACACAGGTGGAGGCGCTGAAACCGATAACGTTCCAGAGGATTCACCCCAGGCTCTCACTGCCTCCTGTGAGCCTGACAGGTATACTGCACCACACCAGGTAACATTAGGTTCCCCGCACACACACACTATATGCGATTGGGTGGGGGGGGAATACCCGTTACATGTATAACTAGATGAAACCAAGATCCTACCTGGTAAGCATCTCAAACATATCCTCCGTAGGATTTATATAAATAGTCACCATTGCTAAATCTTGTGATTTACATTTTTTTTTATCAACGTCTTGTTGGTTTTCCAAATGATCAAATATGTTGGCATATTGTGGCATTTGTGCATGTTTGTTTTGAGGCTATAACACATATACTATCAAAAGACGGAATATTACAAATATAGGCTCTTATTCAATATGCTGTGAAACCAGTGCCGGATTACCCACAAGGCACATGCCTGGAGGCCTCCAAGGTTAGAGGACCCTTGTAGATTACAGTGGGCCGGTGCTGCGGCTCCCCATGCAAAATCCCAGCGGTAACCGTTCTCCCTCTCCTCCTTCCTAGGAATCCCTGTGCATCACTAAAGGGTTGCCTGCACATTTCAGATAATATGAAACTTGTACCAAATACAGAATTATTTACAATGCATCTGATCTCAGACGCGCTATTAGAGAGGGTTGGGGTTCCTTACAATGCATCTGATCTTAGACGCGCTATTAGAGAGGGTTGGGGTGCCTTACAATGCATCTGATCTCAGACAGGCTATTAGAGAGGGTTGGGGTTCCTTACAATGCATGTGATCTCAGACCCGCTATTAGAGAGGTTTGGCGTTCCTTACAATGCATCTGATCTCAGACACGCTATTAGAGAGAGTTGGGGTTTCTTATTATTTGCCACCCGTTAATGTCTGAAGTGGTATGTTTGTACAATGAGCATGATCAATGGATGTGAATAAAGCTTGTTTCAACTACAAAAGTTCCTGGCACCCATCATTATTCTATTTGCATATCCACGCACAGCCTGCACTGACCCAGCACCACAAGGTATGAGAGACTGAGGACAGCTATGTAAATATCCAACTTGATGTACACTTCTTTATAGCCAGGCAAGGAGAGAGAGATATATACAGTATATGGGGTTATTGGCTTTGCATCTCATCCCAGGTTATGTTTAAAAGCTGTGTTTAAGACAGCATGCATTGGCTTAAGGGTTTAACCATGTAATGTGGTTTTGGGACAAAAGGTGGCACTGTGTGCATGTCATTTCCCAGAATCCCTTGCTGCAGTGGAAACACTGTATGCTATGTGATAATGGTGAAAAGCAGGGTTGCAGACCTGTCCAAGACATGTGAATGTGCTCACAAGTAATATTTTTATATGCAATACGGTGGAGGATTTTTGGTCACCTTTTCACCCACCATAACTTAAATATGATATAGATATATATTATTGACAAACGTCTTCCTTACGTCGCTCTTCCATCTGTCCGAGCTCTTTATGACACAGTCTTTTAGGGTAAAAAAAAAGAGATAACACATAGCACAAAATTATAACATTCAGGCTTCTGCCTCCATTATTCCGTCCCAGCAGGGGACTGCAACTGTAACTGGAATACATTGAGATACTCATGCTTGTGACTGTAAGCTTAGCCCCAAGCAGTGGTACTGCAACAAATACATTTTCTCAGGCCTCTGTCTGTTTTATTCCGTCCCAGCAGGGGACTGCAACATGCATAGAAATACACCAAAAATAAACCCTGCTCAATCGGAGCGCTTACTAGACAGAAGTTTCCCCTTCTAGGGTAGGGCAGCTTAACCACTTTCCAACTATATGAATTACAGAACATTTACAATTGGTTAAAGAATTCATAGGAAGAAGGGTTTTTCTTACGTTTAAAGGGGCGTCCTCCCCTGACTGGATGCAGGCAGCAGCCTCCAGGCTCTAGGAGAGAGAGTGAGGCAGTTTATTATATTCTGACTGAAAAGGCAGGAGACTAACAATACAAAAAGTATCGTAGCAATATCCTGAGCAGGAAGAAAGGAAATATAATTTGTCAGAAACTGAGTGCATTTAGGAATTATATTTCAGCAAAAGGCTGACTACAGAATCTTAACTAGTTATGATCAGACAAAATGGAAGCTTAACACAAGTGTAGATTCTGGCCTGACCTACTGGTCCTAACACATATATAAAGATGTGAGGGGGGGGGGGGACATTAAATCTTAATGTTATTAAGAAAGGGAGGACACCAGGCTCAAACAAATACGTATTTGTATTTCAGCGCACATATACATAAAGTGACAATTGCAATGAATTACATGAAAATTCTGAATACAAAAATAGAAAAAACTTACATAGCTGACACACTCGGACGAAGAGACTCAACGTTTTGGGCTCTGACTCTTGACAAGGGCAAGGGCAATTGTCACTTTATGTGTATATGTATGTAGACCTTGTACCCCCCCCCCCCCTACGGTAGATTGGGGTGGGTATGCTGCTCTGACTACTTCTTTAGGGGTTGTGCTGTACCTGTTTGGCAACAAAAGGGTTGAGTGCTCCGCGGTGGTGTGGGGAGAACAGGACAGGATCACAGGGTTACCTTAGTTCTTCATCAGTGCAGCGCCTCCAGTCAGCATGGATCCTCTGTGATAGCAGGGGGTGGCCCATACTGACACCTTTTCTTCTTCCAGCAGCAAGACATTGAATCACACTTCTTTGTATTTCCATGGTATTTATTGCATGCAGATCACATAACAGAGCAGGTACATTCTTCCCTTATGGCAGTGCCCTGACTCAGGCTTTAGGCCCAGGTCAGGCCTGTTGGTCCTCTACTCACATCTCTTTATGAGATGGAGGGCAGATGGTGCTCACTCCACAGAGGGAGGAAAGAGAGATACCCACTTTAGGAAAGTGCCAGTATTTATATCCTTTGGGGCGTGGCTGTAATTCTGCCTCATAACAAGCCAGAACTGGATACTGATAGGCCCTCATATCCAGTGTGTGGTCCAATCAGTACCCACCCCTCAGGTCGGCACTCTCTTGCAGTTGCTAAGGCCCACCCTTGGATACAGCTACTTATCCAAGGCTGCAAAAGCACACAAGGCCCATTTGAAGGAATTAACCCAACCACTGCCTGCACCTAACAGGGCTTAACTTGGTAGGGCCCAGGAAAAGACATAGCGGCCTGGAGGCTATGCTATATGTACGCTGAAATACACATACGTATTTTAAGATTGAGTGTTTTCCCCCCGCATCGTTACATAATCACTATCACTAGGACTAGGATTCCAGACAGCGTCTTTTGCTATTCGGGAAAGGGGGGGGGGGGGGTGGCGGTACCTGGTTTCCAGAATCCCTTGCTGTCGATCAATGGACAGTGATGCTTAAATCCACTGCAATATCCGTGAACAGTTTAAATTAATTTTACATGTAAGTTATGCATACTTACCTTTATTAAAATAATTTATATCTTTTAACTTCTAGTGCGTTCTTCTTTTTTTAAATCTTTTTTTCTAAGATTTCCGTTCGAGGACTGTTTGGGGTCAAGTTTGGAGCGACTGCCTAAAAAGAAGAAGCTACAAGAAGAATTACACCTTAGTCTTGCGAATTTACTTCATCTTCTGCATGAAGGAACTTTTCAATATTTGGAATTTAGCTACGGCACTTATGGGGAAGGTTTAAAGTGTATCAGGGAGTGAGAGGAGAGCGAGAAGGTATGAAATTAAAAGGTCTCTCTGAATGATATGCATGGTGAAGTTCATGTGGCCTAGAAGTGACTGGAGCTCTTGCTTTGAACAGGAATGCCTTGCTGAAAATGATTTGACTAAGTTATGGATGCAATGGACTTAGTCCAGGGGGAACTTGGTTCCATGGCTTCAAAATCTAAGATAATTCCAATTAAATCTATGGAAGTTTGAGGAATAACTTGGTTAGTCTTTAGAGACTATCTGGAGGAGTATCTGAGGGACATATGAGGAGTAAGTCATCCAGAAGATGGATTACTATGGGGCAGCAGGATGAGTTTAGTAAAAACTAGCATAGTGATTCAGTGAAGTCATAGTTACATAGTTACATAGTAGATGAGGTTGAAAAAAGACTTCCGTACATCAAGTTCAACCTATGCTAAATTTAGACAACAGATATTTTATCCTATATCTATACTTATTGATCCAGAGGAAGGCAAACAAAAAACCCCATTAAGGGGAAAAATTAATTCCTTCCTGACTCCAAGAATTGGCAATCGGATTAATCCCTGGATCAACATCCTTCCCATGTATACTTATTTGGTATATCCCTGTATACCTTTCCCAACTAAAAAGATGTCCAACCTTTTTTTGAACAAATCTATTGTATCTGCCATCACAGTCTCCATGGGTAATGAATTTCACATTTTAACTGCCCTTACTGTAAAGAACCCTTTCCTTTGTTGCTGGTGAAATTTCCTTTCCTCCAACCTTAAGGAATGGCCCGAGTCCTTTGTACTGCCCGTGGGATGAATAGTTCTTTTGAAAGCTCCTTGTATTGTCCCTGAATATATTTGTATAGAGTTATCAAATAGTTTGGCTCTTATTTTGGAGTTGAATGTTAGGTGGATGGCAAAATAGTAGGAAT
>WSYH01006914.1:4584-35460 GCA_036426205.1 Ascaphus truei
TAGGTGCCCTAGAACAGAAGTTCCCACGCCAATTGACCTAGTTCCCATGCCAATTGCCCTAGTTCCTACGCCAATTGCGCGCTCATTGCTCTTTTATTACAATGTTGCCGAGCTTGCAGTACTATCAAAGGAGCAAATGGAAACAATGCACAGTACAGTAAGACAAATCAACATGTTCTTTTATTGGTGCAGTAAGTTCAAAAACATTTATTTACAAATACAATGTTGAAGCATTTTAAGTAACAGTAGGGCAAAACATGTACAGTACAATACAGTTCAGCACAACAGTATGGTCTCACTCAAAGTCCTCCACATTGTCCGTCCATGGCCGATTCCTTGCATGGCGCAAAACGCCATTAATGCAGTCTCTAACGCCTTTCATTACAGGATCTGTAACTGAATAAAAGCGCCGCATTTCTTCCACAATGTTTTTCCTTAAATTGACAGGAAGGGCCTTTTTTACGTTATTCCCATCGTAGTTCACTTTGAAGGCACAGTCGCAGTACAATGAGTAGGGAACATGGTGCTTAAAAATGATCAAGGCATACTTGTGGGGTACACCAGCACTCCTCACCCTATATTTCTCCCTGAGCGCCGGTGGCAGATCGCACAGGGTGATGTCGGGCACCGTTTTGATGCGAGCGGGTGTAGGTCTATTGGGAACGGGTGTGCTTGAGGCGACGGGCGATGGTCGGTTGTCTGGGAGGAAGCTTTCCTCCGGTCTTGGTTGCCGTGTTGTCTCCTGGCGTGGTCTTGACGGGGTTGTCATGTCCTCCTCAACGGCATACATGTACACTACATCTTCTGGTGGAGGGGGTGCACTTGCTGATGGAAGGGGGTCGAAGGTCCCATTCATCACATCCATGTCACCCCCCTGCTCTGGGGGCGGGGAAACAGGGGCATTAGCACCGAGCAAATAATGTATGCCCGCTATGTCAGCCTCTATCTTCTTCATCCGTCGATCCATCCGTTGTTCCATTTGTAGCATCCGTTGCTCCACATTTAGCATTGTCTCCAGAAGCACATCTATCTTTGCCAGCACAAGAGAATTCCCGGGGAGATCCACACTTATCCCATTCAGCATCCAGTCTAACGAGCTGCTTCTTGTGCATGGCGTGTGGACATCTGGGGGGATGGGTGCAATGGAGGATGAGATGGGGGTTCCATGGAGAGAAGCGGCATCGATGGAGAGTGGAGGAGGTGACCTGTGGATACCCGGTAGAGGAGAAGCGGCAGCGTCGTCGGAGAGGGATGGAAAAAGTGACCTTTGGATTTCCGGGCGAGAAGCAGAGTCGTCTAAGAGCAGAGGAGACAGTGACCCGTGGATTTCAGAGGCGGCAGCGTCGTCAGATGGAACCGGAGAAGATGGGGGTGGAGAAGACGGGCTGAAGTTTTCCGGGACAGCTACAGCAGAGTCGTCGAAGCATATGGGAGTAAGTGGTCTGCGGATTCGATGGGTTGGCTGCCATTCGTTCTGCGTCGAGTGTACATCACCGTATATCTTCTTGACATAATGAGGCTTACGTCTAAGAAAACCCTTAACCTTTGGAGTCAGCAGAAGGTTTTCTTTATTGGCCTTAGCCTGTCGCTTTGCCCTTGGCGTGGAAACGGCAACCGCCTTTCGCTTTTTCAGCATGACAGGCACGGCAGAGGTGAGTGGGTTCTTGCGTCCATAGAAACGGGGATGCTCCATGGAAGCAGGTGGCACAATGCAGTATCTGGACAAGGGCAAGTTCAGATAAAGATCATCGAGTGGTGGGCTATGCAAAGTGTGTGACCTTTTATGCATGGCTACCAGGTACAGGTGTTGAAAGTGGGCGTACTCTAATGTGAGTCATTACCGTATAAATACACCATCCATTTTGTGGATTCACTGCACATTGAATACACATCGACTAAACATCGAATATACATTCTTGTGTTTGTATTTCTTTGTACTCGAACAAATGCCTGCTAAAAAGATTTCAAAGGATCTCAGCATGCGAATTAAGGAGATGTACACGAGCGGACACCGAATTGCTGCTATCCAATGCTGGTTAGCTAATTCTGGCCTCGTTGTACCATTAAGCACCGTGGGCTATCATGCATACGGAAAAAACAGAGACCGGAAAAAGGCACCAAGGGTAACTAACGCGTAAGTGTATTTATAAAACTTAACAACAAAAAAATATAGAAAACTGTACTGTACGTACTGTACTGTTCATACAGTACAGTACATCTACAGTACAGTTCTGTATCTACTGTAATACTGTTGTTATTTCAGTTGATTTATATTACAACATAGTTTGTCTATTTATATTTATAGTACAGCAGTCTATATTATTTGTATATTTCAATTTATTTAATATTACAACATTATATTTACAGTATATACATTTTATATTGCTGCATATTAATAAAACAATATATATTCTTTACATTGTAGGGAGACAACTCTTCTGGTGGACAAAATAAGTGAGGAGAATGATGAGAGGAGTGCATTAAGGGTTAAAAACACTCTGCAGGAAAAGCACATTCTGACTGTATCCGAGAGCAGCATAAAGAAGATGAGACGCAGCATTGGATGGAAATATGGACGTGTGAGGTTAGTACTGGACAGTACAGGAGATAAAAGTGTTGTTTAGCAAACTGTACTGCACTGTGCCGCTAAAATTTTTTATTCCTTGTCATTACAGAGCGTACCCCATGATACGGGACGCAAACAAAATCAAGAGAGTGCTCCAGGCCCAGGCATTGAACGACAGTGGGGAGACTTTCCAGGATTGCATCTTCACTGATGAGTCTACTGTGTCACTGGAGAGATTTGCAAGCTTTGCATTCCACAAAAAAGGCCGCATATCTTTGAAGCCGCGGCCAAAACACCCTGTGAAGCTGCATGTGTGGGGTGCCATCTCTAGGTGTGGACCGGGATGCATTGTCATCTTTGAAGATAAAATTTATCAAATATAATGTTGCCTAATGCACTGTACTTGACTAGTGTTGCCTTACCGTATGCACTGTACTGTACTATTGTGCAGTTTTTTGAGCACTTTTCTTTTCTTGCTATAGGAATCATGAATAAAGCTTTCTTCCAAGACAACATTGTGCCCGAGATAGTGCAATACATCACACGCGAGTTCCCCGATGGTCACTGCTTCTACCAGGACAACAATCCCAAGCACACCGCGTCAACGGCGCATATCCTTGAGCGCGGCATAAACTGGGTGAAGACGCCAGCGGAGTAAGTGCAGTAGACCGTGTCCCATTTTTGTTCCCCACTGTTTTTAGCTCTTAAACCAATTGTCCTTTCTTTCCAATGACAGGTCGCCAGACTTCAATCCGATCGAAATGGTCTGGCATCAGCTGAAGGACCATATCCGGAAAGTGGCGAAACCCTCCAAAAAGGATGAGTTGGCGAAAAGAGTTTTTGGAACGATGTACTCACCGTGGAACGCTGCAATAAATATATAGACCATATTGCCACTGTGTTGCCCATTGTCATCGCACGTAATGGGCAAGCATCAGGAAAGTAGTACCGTGCTGTAGTATTGTAAGTACAGTATGATACAGGTAAGTATGGCACAGAATTTTTCTTTCCAGATAGTAAGAGTATACACTACAGTAGTTAGTTTATTCTTTACAGAGAGAGCAGCACCAGCCATCAGGTTCAAGTACAGTACATAGAATTTAACCGTAGTCAGAGTATACAGTAATAACAGTATACAGTAGACTAGTTTGACAGTACTACAGTAACTGCGTACTAACTGCTCCATTTTTTTCTTTCCAGAGAGAAAGCTGCACCAACCACCTACAGTAGTTCTGCCATAATACAGCACAGTACACACATACAGTACAGTACAGTAACTGCACTAATTTTTTGTTTTCTTGTCGTTTCAGGAAAAAGGGTGGCCTAGGGGTGGGTGGGGTGTTGCGTCCAGTCTAATCTGCTTGTACTGTACAGTCAAATGTACAGTATATAAACAGCAGTAATGATGTACACAAAACCTCTCCTCTCTCAATGAACTACTGTACTGCAAACAGAATGAGGAAAAGATAAAGACGGAAAAAAAATATTACTACAGTATACAGTATATAGTATACAGTATATATTATACAGTACATTACAGTACTGTACAGTAGCGACATTGCTTATTGAAACAAAAGCCGCCGGCTCCATGCGGCTGGGAAGCGGGTAGCCGCGGCGCGTGGCGGCGCACTGTGACGTCACAGTAACATGCGCGCCCGGCTTCCCCGTCTTCCCCAGGCTTCCCCGACACCCCTGGAGATCAAATGAAGGTAAGCGGGGGTGCGGGGAAGCAGAGGGGCAGAGCAGGAGCCGGGTACGGGGTCGGGAAGGGAGGTAAATTGCGCGCGAAGTGGAGGGGGGGTGCGTGGGGGAAACGCGGCGGCGCGCGGTTGTTACTGGCGGCAGCTGGGGTAGATCTCGGCGTGCCGTCGTGATTTAGTGCAATAAACAATGTCGGTGCTGTATATAGTATTAAATAATATTCTTATAAATGTGCATTACTCATGTTTCCCCATGTTTTACAAATGTTTTCCAAATGGTTATCCAATTTCAATCTGCCAAAAGAACTTAATAAAGACTGCATTACTGTATGTATTATTCCTGATTATTATTTTTATATTTGTATTTTTTGGTTCCTGATAAAATAAAATACATATTTATTCACTTTCCTGCGAATCATAATCATTGACAACCACCCTGACAGTGCAATATCAGTGTACTCTCAATTCTCACAGTGCTGTGCACATCAGATTTACATTTCAAATTCGAGAGGGGATTTTCCAAAGCATTACCGTTCAAACAAAAGGCCTCTAAGGGTTGGGGGAGGGGGATGGTGTGATTAGACGCAGGCGTACTGAGTATTTGTAGCTCGGCTATGGGCGGATTAAGAACACAATGGCAATATGAGAGAGAGGGGGATGGTAGGCTAGGGTGACTCAGCCGATTGACGCTTGGCTAGGGAGGGATTAAAAACTCTGGAGGTGTGTGGCTGAAATAGTTAACAGCAGTGTCATTTCAAAAGGCAGTTCATCATAATAATTTGATGAATAAACCCCCAAATACAGTGTACAACCCCCAAAAACAGTACATAAAAAGCAAGTCACTTTAACTCCCTGTGCCCCATGCACAGGCTGCAGTATGCATTATTGTGTGTTGTTGGTTAGAATTGCTGTGCACTTTAAATGTTTCAACATTGTACAGTATTTGTAAATAAATGTTTTTGTACTGACTCCACCAATAAAAGAACATGTTGAATTGCTGCACTGTTTTTTTACTGCCTGACCGCAAAGCCGCAAGCTTGGCAACATTGTAAAAAAAGAGCAATGAGCGCGCAATTGTCGTGGGAACTAGGTCAATTGGCGTGGGAACTAGGTCAATTGATGTGGGAACTTCTGTTCTAGGGCACCTAGAAATAAAATTCATTTTGCCCCTAGATGTTAGGAACCCTCTCACTTGACCCCAACAGGGTCCGAGCAGTACTGGCGGTGAGAAAGGGTCACGCCGGCGAGGAGGGTCCTACCATTGAGCGTAATGGTGGAGAAAGCTTTGAACCGGCTAAGTCAGAATGAGCAGAAACCTGGAACCCACAACTCCGTTTCTGTTCGACCTAGAGGGCTCAGATTCGGTCAGCATGTAGTCCTAGTTGCGGCAGGATTGCATGGCAAATTGCGACCCTCTCGTGGCAACAGAACGGAGTCAGGTTGATGTTAAAGTTCAGGTTTCTGCCATTGACTTGCATGGCAGAAAAAAAAGCCACTTTGGTAATGTGCTTTTAAACTGTCTTTTGGTATCTCCGGTTCCGGGGGTCGTGCAAGGCTGATATTTTGCCACTATGGCAAGGGTCCTCCCGCATGAGGACCAGGCAAATTTCAACCCGCTCAGACCCACAGAACGGGTTATGTTACATTATACTTATATACAGTATTTATATATTTTTATTTTAAAGATATTAAAGAATGTACTGTATTGTATTTAAAACATGTGACTGTAAACCATAGTGACTGACAAATATTTTCACACCCTGATGAAATACAGTATCAGTGTACTCTCAATTCTCACAGTGCTGTGCACATCAAATTTACATTTCAAATTCGAGAGGGGATTTTCCAAAGCATTACCGTTCAAACAACAGGCCTCTAAGGGTTGGGGGAGGGGGATGGTGTGATTAGACGCAGGCATACTGAGTGTTTGAAGCTCGGCTATGGGCGGATGAAGAACACAATGGCAATATGCAGAAGGTTAACGACCCAGTGGAGAGAGGGGGATAGTAGGCTAGGGTGAGTCAGCCGATTGACGCTTGGCTAGGGAGGGATTAAAAACTCTGGAGGTGTGTGGCTGAAATAGTTAACAGCACTGTAATTTCAAAAGGCAGTTCATCATAATAATTTGATGAATAAACCCCCAAAGACAACCCCCAAATACAGTACATAAAAAGCAAGTCACTTTAACTTCCTTTGCCCCATGCACCAAAAATGTTTTGTGGCAGAAGAATTTAATAAAGGCTGCAGTATGTATTATTGTGTGTTGATGGTTAGAATTGCTGTGCACTTTAAATGTTACAACATTGTACAGTATTTGTAAATAAATGTTTTTGTACTGACTCCACCAATAAAAGAACATGTTGAATGCCTCACATTGTTTCCATTTGCTCCTTTGACAGTGTAACAAATGTAGAGGCTTGCTGCACTGTTTTTTTACTGCCTGACCGCAAAGCCGCAAACTCGGCAACATTGTAAAAAAAGAGCAATGAGCAATTGGCGTAGGAACTAGGGCAATTGGCGTGGGAACTAGGTCAATTGGCATGGGAACTTCTGTTCTAGGGCACCTAGAGATAAAATTCATTTTGCCCCTAGATGTTAGGAACCCCCTCACTTCACCCCAACAGGGTCCGAGCAGTACTGGCGGCGAGAAAGGGTCACGCCGGCGAGGAGGGTCCTACCATTGAGCGTAATGGTGGAGAAAGCTTTGAACCGGCTAAGTCAGAATGAGCAGAAACCTAGAACCCATAACTCCGGTTCTGTTCAACCTAGAGGGCTCAGATTCGGTCACCATGTAGTCCTAGTTGCGGCAGGATTGCATGGCAAATTGCGACCCTCTCGTGGCAACAGAACGGAGTCAGGGTAATGTTAAAGTTCAGGTTTCTGCCATTGACTTACATGGCAGAAAAGAAGCCACTTTGGTAATGCGCTTTTAAACTGTCTTTTGGTACCTCTGGTTCCGGGGGTCGTGCAAGGCTGATATTTTGCCACTGTGGCAAGGGTCCTTCCGCATGAGGGCCAGGCGAATTTCAACCCGCTTAGACCCACAGAACGGGTTATTTTAAATTATATTCGCGCAATTGGCGTGGGAACTACTTAGGGCCTCGGTCAAGTTCACGGCCAATTGGCGTGGGAAATTCTGTTCTAGGGCACCTAGAAATAAAATTTATTGTGCCCCCAGATGTTAGGAACCCCCTCACTTCACCCCAACAGGGTCCGAGCATGTACAGTACTGTACTTTAAAATAAATTAAATATGCAATTTTACTATTACTGCGCGCGCACGCACAGACTGTGTTGAACCGCGAAGGTATTAGACTTCAAGGACAACAGCTCGCAAACGCCCCCATGTGTTTTTACACGGCATTGCAGTATTGCAGACAGCGGGAATAAAATGTTTAAATCATAGCCGCGAAAATAACGCAATACATCCCGGGCTAAAACGATACAAAACCGCACATCACCGGGATATTCCGAAATTCGCTGAGCTAGCCGAGTTCGAATAAAGTTGGTCGCCACTGTATTTAATATATTGTATATGTACAAATGATGTATCCTTCCCTCTTCCCCTAACCCCCCCCCTTGTGATTTCAACCAATTATATGTATGCATGTACCCCACTTTTTTTTACATGTATATTGTTTTGGTTAATGCTCAAGAACACTATTAACCACTTTTGGCTAATAGAGATCTTGGGCATTTGTCATATTAACGATTGCCAAATATCGCACCTGCTAAATCATTACTGCAATTTTGATGTATACCAACTCAGTAATAACGCACACGGGGAGAGGGGGGAAGAGGAGTTGTGTCTGTGATACTCACACAGACACACATACACACCTCCCCCTGCCAGTGTGCATTGAGATCAGGGGCAGAAGAGTTCAGCAGGGCTCCAGCAAGCTTTGTCCTCAGCCCTCACACTGCCTCTGTCTCCTGCTCTCCAATGAGTACTCCCCCTCACTGGGGAGTGCTGCGGTGATTAACAGGTCAGTCATCCCTGCGCACAGTACAGGCGCCAGGGGGGACATTTGAGGCACCAGGAATTTTTGTGTGGATCTGTGTGTATATTATACACATATATAGTTAATAAAGTAATAACTAGCTTACAATTACGACTACAAAGAACAAATCTTCATAACCACATATACTGCTTTCAATGGGGTCTAGTCGGGCCCTACTTAAATATGATGATTTTAGAGTTCTAATAGAAAATCTCTCTCCTCAAATAGATATCTAATAGAAAATTGCATCATCAGCAATAGTGATGAGGATTAAAAAAAAAGATTAAATACTTAAAGTGGAGCTGCACCTTAAATGTTCAGTTTTTTCTAATTTGTCAGTGGAGCTGCACCTTAAATGTTCAGTTTTTTCTAATTTGTCATTCCTAAAAACAAGAAGCTATTTTTCTGGAATGCAAAGCAGAGTTTTTCAAGTCAACAGAGCAAAAATGTTTGTATTTATATAGTAGTGTACTATACCTTAAAAATAAAAAAAAGCTATCAATGCTAAAGAGCAAACAAAAATATAACTTTAGTCTTACTGGTATCATTTTAACATTACGCTGTAATTTTTCATCCTGACTCCATGAACTCAAAGGTAGAATGGAATGTTTTCTTTGCTGTGTTAATAAGGAAGAAAGCAATTGAACATTGTAAGAATTTTGCTGCATTTTTTCATAGTCTTCAATGACATTGTCTTCCTGGCTAATATTAAAAGCTGAGTCAATCTGTACTGCATTTTTGCAATCAAAATCAATTGAATGTTTAAAATAATCCATCCCATCAACTGTATTCAAAAGACTATCTTCATCCAAAGAGGACTGGTCCACTATAATTGTACTTTGTGTGCTTCCAACTCCATCATGAATTTGATCGTCAACATCGTCAAGCTGTTTTATTATTTTCTCAGTTGATTTATCTGTATTGAGAACTTCTCCTGTAAAACAATACAGCACAAACAAATCAATAACATATTTGCTGTGTCTTTTTTGTAAATAGGACTATAATAAAGTAGTAGAAAAAATAATATTAAGTTGCTTAGAAGTCATCAATAATAGGAAACAAGAAAAGTAAATACTAGATAAGAGTACATACATTATGTGAGCCGACCAACTCCTACAATATATATATTGTACTATTTCTATTTGTGTCTCAGAGCGCTGACCAAATCTCTTTATTTAAGTAATAATCCCCGAAGAATAGGGCATTATTGGGCAGTAATGCCCTGTTTTGAGATGATTATTACTATTATAGGCTAAATGTAGGCTTGGTTTTTTTTTTTTTACATTTTCCATAAAAAAGATACACTTTTGTAGTCATATTTATTTTTATCAGCATGATAGCCTACATTGTTTTGCATTCACAGCAAGTTTATTAAAAGGAAAATTGTATACACACAACCCCCTCTAAACAACAACACACACACACACACACACACACCACACACACCAACACACACACACACACACAAACACCCACACAACACACACACACACACACACCAACACACAACATCTATGAGCACCCCTTCTAACACCACACACTATGCAACCCCCTCTATATACACAAACACTCTGCAGCCCCCCTCTATACACATAAAGTGCACTTTATAAAGTGCACTTCCCCAACCCCCTGGAAGATAAAGCGTCTACGGTGTGTATGCGTTACCTGTGGCTCGCAGGAGACCTATACCTCCACCGCGGGGAGCCTGGGGTGTACCTGATTAGATATGTGACAGCGTCTCCACCTGCGTGGGTTCCCAACTATGCGGGATAACCCCGTGCAGGACCATATATGTACAACACACACTGATGCAATAAAACAGTAGCACTTTACTGTTGGGCATTTACAGTATGCAATGACAAACAATGATAACAATAATACTAATGGTTACAGCTAACCATACAGCCTCGCACAGCCTTTTCCCACCACTGTGTTACCCGACACTGTGTCTACGGTACCTGACGGAGCCCTCGGGCATCCAACCATTGTCCACAAGAGTCCCCACCCCTATATGTGGTCAGCGCTGCCACTATGGTGTGTGTTACTCGGTTGGTGCACTTAGTGATGTAGGTACCTGCCGGGTGCTCCAGCACCTGGGCGCGCCGACTGGGAGGCCAATGTGACCCGCTGATCCAGCGATGTCATCCGCCTCCGCGTGGGTGGTATCCAGCTTGAGTGTCCCACGTATGGATAGTCTTTATCCCTTGCAGAGTGATCTGGTCCCAGATCACAATCCTCAGGGTTGCGCAACATTGGAGCTGTGTCCCTAAACTCAAGCAGCTAATGGGGCAGTGTCCCTACCTTAGGGCCTGTCCCTGTAGCAGCCACAATCTAGTCGGGGCCTAGGGGAATATCTGGCCTAGAGCAGGAGTGACAGACCCTGCACATATCTCTTACCCCTATCCTGTCCCAGCACCGACTGACTAGCGTGGTTAGAGCGCGCGAAATGTATCCTTTCCCTGGTGCAGGGAATGCTGCAGCCCTATTGGCGCTGCTTGGGCACCTGACTGCCTGCCCCTATGCCTGCTGGGGGCTGTAGTCCCTGCGGAGCCTATCCTGATAATGACTGCCGCTGCAGCTCTCTCTGCGCATGCGCGGCCAATCATAACATGGCGGCGCCCTGCAAAGGGAGCCGCCAGAGCCTCTGCCGAGCCCGCCGCCAGCACCTGCGCACCCTGTAACACCGCCGGGACCTGCTGCACACTCCGCCCACTCCCCCACTGCAGCAGGGGTAAGCGGGGGAAAAAAACGGGGACCGGGGGACCCTGCTATACACACAAACACACTTTGTAGCCCCCCCTCCTCTACAGCCACAAAACACACTACGACCCTCCTCCACACTCAACACACACACAGCAGTCCTCCATCTACACCCACAAAACACACACGCACCAACAAAACAGACTGCAGCCCCCTCTATATCCACAAACCACACCCCAGCAGCCTGCCCCCTCTACACCCACTGCAGCACCCTGTAAACCCACACACTGCAGACACACATAAAAATACTCTGCACTCCTCCTCCACCCACAAAACACACACTGAAGACACAGTGCAGCCCCCCCTCTCCAACCACAAAACACACACTGTCGACACACACAAACCAAGGAAACAGACTCTGCCACCTCTATTTCCACATCCACAAAACACACACCAGCAGGCCCCTCCCTACATCCACTGCAGCCCCCCTGTAAAACCACACGCTGATGAAACACACTGCAGCCCCCCCTCTACACCCACACCAAGAAAACAGACTCTGCTGCCCCCTCTACACCCGCAAAACACACACTAACAGAAGACACACACCAATAAAACACTCTGATGGCCCCCTTTACACCCACAAAACACACAACAGACACACACACATCTTTTCCCTCACTCGCCTGTGCGGAACTCTCTGCAGGCACAGTGGGGGAGGAGTCAGTACCTTCCTGCTGCCACCTGTCCAATCACCTCCCCTGTCTAAGAGCTGATCTCACTCTTTGTGAATGAGAACTGAAAGCTGATTGGCTGAAAAACTTGGCAGGGTGCCAAAAATTTCAGGCCATTACTGATTGGATAATGCCCGTAATTTTAAACAATCATAGAGCAGGGATTTCAATAATACCCGGAATTTAACAGCTTTCGCCAATAATGAAAAGTTAATACTATTGGTCTCATTAATACCCTATTATTATTAGGTGTGTATGCGGACACTGTTTGTGTGTGTGTGTATATATATATATATATATCTATATATATGTATGTAACATATATATATATATATATATATATATATATATATATATTAGAGTGTAACAGGGTATGTCCAGCTGTACCTGTTTCTCTCCACATAGTGTATCCGCTATGTAAGCCCTGTTAAGATCCAGGCATTAGCAGGTTAATCTGTGGGCCATTAACCCCCCTTCTGCTTCTCTAGAAAGTGAAGGAATGTAGGTGGTGTCTCATGGCTTGTGTACAGTCCCCATGTAGGTGGGTACAGTCCATGAGCCCGCCCCATCCAGAGCTGTCCATGGGAGAAGCAAAAGTTAGCGGGCGAGTCTTTTCCCCCTGCTCTTCAGAGTAAGGAGGTAGAGAGGCTGCCTCTCCACCTCATGGTGTGAAGAGGTGAGCTTTGCCCCCTGCTCCTCCTGGAGTAAGGAGGGTGAAGGAGCCCTCTCTGAGCCCTGGCTAGGGTGTAGGACGGTGAGCGAGGTGGGTGCTGTGAATCTTCCCCATGGCGGGGTAAGCTTGCTTATTTTAGGCTGGCTAGTCTAAAGACCACCTGGAGCAGAGAGCACTAGAGAGGAAAGTGCACCGTCTAGAAAGAATGGTGCAAGTGGAGTGTGATATGCTGCAAGAAGAGCTGATGAAGAATGCCCTGTAGTAAAGATCCTATCAAGATGCCTCTGCCTAAGGTGTCATTTCCCGGGCAGGAGTGTAGTGATGGGGGCTGACACCTACACTTCGTGGGATCCAAAACTGCTGGAGCCGCTTGCATCACTGGGAAGAACCCAGAGACCTGTGTGAGCCAGTCCTGTCATGTCTCATACCATCAAGCAGACTACTCAGACCTTCTGCAAACCAACAGGTAGAGAACCATACCAGCGAGGTAATGCATCCACTCCCATACACTGGTTCCAAAGTGAGGTTGGGGGGGGACGACAAATGTGTTACATAGTATATATAATATATATCTATATATATATATATATATATATATATATATATATATATATGACAAATCAGAAACAAGCGTCTGAGGGGTGACTCACTTGGCCAAATTGACCCTATTCTAAGAATGAATATGTGATTATATAATATAAACAGATGATAATATATTAACAAGAAATGCTAGAGTGAATAATACAGTATATACAGTTAGGTCCGGAATTATTTGGACACTGACACAATTTTCATAATTTTGGCTCCGTACGCCACCACAATGGATTTGAAATGAAACAACCGAGATGCAATAGAAGTGCAGACTTTCAGCTTTAATTAAAGGGGTTGAACAAAAATATTGTATGAAACGTTTAGGAATTGCAACCATTTTCATACACAGTCCCCTTATTTCAGGGGCTCAAATGTAATTGGACAAATTAACACAATCATAAATAAAATGTTCATTTTTAACACTTTGTCGAGAATCCTTTGCAGGTAATGACTGCTTGAAGTCTGGAACTCATGGACATCACCAAACTCTGGGTTTCCTGCTTTGTGATGCTTTGCCAGGCCTTTACTACAGCTATCTTCAGTTGTTGTTTGTTCGTCGGTCTTTCTGCCTTAAGTTTTGTCTTCAGCAAGTGAAATGCATGCTCGATCGAGTTCAGATCAGGTGATTGACTCGGCCATTGCAGAATATTCTACATCTTTGCCTTAAAAAACTCCTGGGTTGCTTTCGCAGTATGTTTTGGGTCATTGTCCATCTTTAAAGTGAAGCGCCATCCAATCAACTTTCGCTGAATTTGGCTGAATCTGAGCAGACAATATATCCCTATACATTTCAGAATTCATCCGGCTGTTTCTGTCATCTGTCACATCATCAATAAACACTAGTAACCCAGTGCCATTGGAAGCCTTCCATGCCCACAATCACACTACCTCCACTGTGTTTTACAGATGATGTGGTATGCTTCGGATCATGAGCCGTTCCAAGGCTTCTCCATACTTTTTTCTTCTTATCATTCTGGTACAGGTTGATCTTAGTTTCATCAGTCCAAAGAATGCTGTTCCAGAACTGGGCTGGCTTTTTTAGATATTGTTTGCAAAGTCTAATCTGGCCTTTCTATTCTTGAGGCGTATGAATGGTTTGCACCTTGTGGTGAACCCACTGTATTTGCTCTCGTGAAGTCTTCTCTTTATGGTAGATTTGGATAATGATATGCCTACCTCCTGGAGAGTGTTCTTCACTTGGCTGGATGTTGTGAAGGGGGTTTTCTTTACCATGGAAAGGATCCTACGATCATCCACCACTGTTGTCTTCCGTGGACGTCCAGGCCTTTTTGTGTTGCAGAGCTCACCAGTGCGTTCTTTTTTTCTCAGAATGTACCAGACTGTTGATTTGGCCACTCCTAATGTTCCTTCTATCTCTCTGATGGATTTTCTTTTTTATTGCAGCCTAAGGATGCTCTGTTTCACTTGCATTGAGAGCTCATTTGACAGCATGTTGTGGGTTCACAGCAACAGCTTTCAAATGTGAATGCCACACCTGGAATCAACTCCAGACCTTTTACCTGCTTAATTGATGATGAAATAACTAAGGAATAGCCCACACCTGCCCATGAAACAGCTTTTGAGTCAATTGTCCAATTACTTTTGGTCCCTTGAAAAAGAGGGGACTACATATTAGAGATGCAATTCCTAAACCCTTCCTCCAATTTGGATGTGAATACCCTCAAATTAAAGCTGATAGACTGTACTTTAAGCCCATATTCATTATTTAACTGTAACTTGAACTTATTTTGATACACAGCCAAAATAACAAAACTTGTATCAGTGTCCAATTATTTACGGACCTAATATATATATATTGTTTGGCTGATTTAATGTGCAAGATAACAAATATAATAACAATATTGTACAATAAACACCCTTGCCACTAGAAGATTAATAAAATGGAAACAGTATATTAAACAAATATATGTAGCCTAAAAACATATAGTGACAATGGGTGTGTAGAAATAAAAAATAAGTCTGAAGTCCATGAAAATAAAAATCACAATATGCATGTGATAAATACGGAAAAACCTTGATGTAAAAATCTTGGATTCTGGCTGCTTCTTTTCTCCGGGTTCAACAACCTCCCGTCCAATACCTACAGTAGCGACATCTTTTATTGCACTAAATGCCGGCGGCATGCCGGGATCTACCCCAGCTGCCGCCAGTAAAAAACGTGCGCCGCCGCGTTTCCCCCACGCACCCCCCCTCCACTTCGCGCGCAATTTACCCCCCCTTCCTGACCCCGAACCCGGCTCCTGCTCTGCCCCTCTGCTTCCCCGCACCCCCGCTTACCTTAATTTGATCTCCAGGGGTGTCGGGGAAGCCTGGGGAAGCCGGGGAAGCCGGGCGCGCATGTTACTGTGACGTCACAGTGCGCCGCCACGCGCCGCGGCTACCCGCTTCCCAGACGCATGCAGCCGGCAGCTTTTACTCGAATAAAAGCTGCCGCTGCTGTATCAGAGAAAAAGAAAAAAGTGCCCAATCCTCGTGTGATAAAAAAATACAAAGGTTTAATAAAACAATAACTCAGACAAATTCAAACTCACAAATTCGCCAAAATTTGAAAGCGTGGTATGAGATGAAACTCATGTGGCAACATAGCTGAAGTGACCGCCGTCTGCTTGCTCCACTGGAACACGTGACCTCTGGGACCTCACTGCTGGTGATACTGATGTAAAGAGGAAATCCGGTTGCGGAAGAAACGCGTAGGGTCCAGTGTTGAGAAGAGACCTACGGTGGCTGACTGAGAGCCATTTCGCAATGAACAGTGAAAGCATAGCTGCCGTTCTTGCTGGGATTACTTCTGTGTAGCAGCACTCCCCTAAACCAGGAAATTTAACTCTGCCATCTCTAGGTTGCCAGAGGACCTTTACATCAGTAATACCAGCAGTGAGGTCAGATAAGACTTTGCCAAACAATATCTAAAAAAAGCCAGCCCAGTTCTGGAACAGCATTCTTTGGACAGATGAAACTATGATCAACCTGTACCAGAATGACGGAAAGATAAAAGTATGGAGAAGGCTTGGAACGGCTCATAATCGAAAGCATACCACATCATCTGTAAAACACGGTGGAGGCAGTGTGATGGCATGGGTATGCATGTCTTTACAATGGCACTGGGTCACTAGTGTTTATTGATTACAGAAGACAGAAGCAGCCGGATGAATTCTGAAGTGTACAGGGATATATTGTCTGCTCAGATTCAGATGGTGAAAGACAGGGTTGCAGACCTGTCTAAGACATGCAAATGAACATACAGTAATATTTACAGTTGCTATATGCTTTACTGTGGAGGGTTTTTGTCCCTTTTTTGTTACCCACCATAACCTTAATAAGTGTGGTGAATACCTACTTTTAATCTCAAACCAGCATAGCCAGTAACCAACCTCACACTGATGATACCCATCAAGGTTGAAACATGTCTGTGAGTGGGTTTACTGGCTTTGCATCTCACCCCAGCCTTTGCTTAAAAGCTGTGTTTAAAGCAGCATGCATTGGCTTAAGGGTTGCTCGTGTAATATGAGCTTGAGATAAAAGGTGGAACTGTGTGCTCATTTGCATGTCATTTCCCAGAATCCCTTGCTGCAGTGGAAGTGCTGTGTGCTGGGCAATAATGGTGAAAGACAGGGTTGCAGACCTTTCTAAGACATGCAAATGAACATACAGTATTATTTACAGTTGCCTATATTAATATATATATATATATTAGTATATTAATATTATATATATATATATACACACACACACACCACACACATACTACATAGGACAGCTTTCGAGAGTTCTCTCTCTTCCTCAGGTCAGCAATACTTAAGGAAGAGAGGAGAACTCTCGAAAGCTTGTCTTATGACATAAATTGTTAGTCCAATAAAAAAATTTTCACCTAATACTGAAGAACTAATTTATTCTGCACTATTGCAACTGGACTAACATGGCTATTTCTTGCTGCATCACCCCTTGGGATGTGGATGATGTACGGGGCGTACTACACTGTGACGAGGATGGAGGTGATCAGACCTGAAAAAAGGTGTTATACCCGGCTGGTCATCTTCCCCTCGTATTGAGAATGAAGGGGTTAAACTTATTTGCCATGCATTGCTGTTTTTGCCCTGTCCCATCCTTTTTACCCCCCATTTGCAGGCCATTCCCTGCCTGCTGTATTAAAAGAAAATGTATTGCCTGCTATACTCCTGTTGCGACACAAGATGGAGTAGTGAGCAAACTGCAAGCGTTCATTGAAGAAACGTGGCTGCGGTTAGCAGGCTGTTTGAAGCATGGGTATCCATTTACTATTGGTTTGACCTGTAACCACAAGTCAATTGGATAAGTGGTTTGCGGTTAAGAGTACCGATAGAATGTATCCGTTCCTCGGTTAACTTTCTAACTTGAAAGGCGGCCAGTCAATTGACGTGGGAACTGTGTCAATTGACGTGAGAATTCAATGAACTTGATTCCCCCGAAGCCGACATTTCAATTAGGAAAGTTAACTCGAGACCGGAAGCACCCAGCACCCTGGTTTTTGGTGTGCAAATGTAATAAAACACCACATAACATTACATGAAAGAATTACAGTAAAAATACACCCAGAACATAATGTTTAATAAAGTGTGAAAACTGTGTGTTTAAACTGTATGGGCAGGACCTGTTCCTGGGGTGAATGAGCTGTGGGTATTTTATTCCTGACACTTCAAAGGGATTCCGCTGACCAGGCGCCCCTCAGTCTAAAGAAGTGACAGGGATGAAAGACCGCAGAGCACCCTAATGTATACATGGCCGGATTCCTGAGAAGTCGTAGATCCCAGGCCATTGACACCTTCACGCCAAACCTCAGACTAAGAGGCGCCAGAAAGAGGGTGTACACCAGGTATGCTAAGTTGCCTGGATGTCAAGCCAACACATGCGCTTTGCAAACTGGGAAGCCTTTTTGCCCGGTTTTGCAAACTGCGGGCAACGCGGCTATTGGTGGGTTAAATATTCTCAGAATGGGGATTGGGTGCTCATGTTAAAGGTAGGCAGGAATCGTCTATACTGCTGCGGCCGAGTTTATTTGAGCATTTGCCCGGTCTCGGCCGCAGCAGTAACCAGGCGCGCGCCGGGATGTGCCTGGCGCGCGCCGAAGCCGCGGAGGAGCGCCCTCCGATCGGGGCTTTCTCCCTCCGCTCGCCGGGTCCGCCGGAACCCCCTGCCGCCGTCTCCCACATCGCGGGACACCAGGGCTCCCTCGTGCGATCTAGCCACGGGACCTTTAAACCAAGACTACATTTCTTGCGCTTGCATGTAAAGGACAATCTATTTCATTCCCTTATCCCAGTAAGTGTTGTTTTAAGTGTATTCTGCAGATGTCGTGTGTTTGTCAACCCAGGAAATAAATCACAATTTATTTTGCTCCTTGTGTTCAATCAAGTACCCAGAAATATAAATGTGTTGAGAAGTTGTGTCCACCGTGACATACACGAGATGGAAGAGGCGGGAATTGTGACCGAATCGCGGAGCCCTTACACCTCACCCATCGTAGTGGTAAGAAAGAAGAATGGGTCGGTGAGACTGTGTGTCAATTACCGGATACTGAATATTCGTACAGTACCAGATCAGTATACTCTTCCCCGCATAGAAGAGATTCTCAATGCCTTAAACGGGAGTCAGTGGTTCAGCGTTCGGACTTAAGATCTGGGTACTACCAGGCACCAATGAGTAAAGCAGATCAGGAAAAGACTGCCTTTGTATGTCCCCATGGCTTCTACCAATTTACACGTATGCCTCAAGGTATCTGTGGAGCTCCAGTGACATTCCAACGCCTAATGGAGAAGACTATTAGAGACATGAATCCTCGGGAATGCTTAGTCTACCTGGACAATATCATTGTCTTCGGTAAGACATTAGAAGAACATGAAGGACGGCTACTTAAAGTAATGGACCGTCTAGGCCGAGAGGGTTTGAAACTATCACTCGACAAGTGCCAGTTTTGTCACACCTCGATGACCTACGTGGGACACATTGTGTCTGCCGACGGGATCGCTACTGACCCGGCCAAAGTGGAGGCTGTAGTGAATTGGCCGTGACGAGAGAACGTCATGGAGTTGCGCTCATTCCTCAGTTTCTGTGGCTATTACCGTTGTTTTGTGGAGGGGTATTCCAGTAAGGCTAAGCCTTTAAATAACCTCCTCAAGATATACCCCGAAGATACTGGGCGAAGGGTCATATCCGCTAGACAGCCGTTCAACGATAAATGGACGACTGAATGCGAACAGGCTTTTTTGACCTGAAAAGGAGCTTAACTAAGGCACCTGTTCTCGCCTACGCTGACCCAGAACAACCATATGTCCTCCATGTGGATGCCAGTCTTAATGGCTTAGGTGCGGTCTTGCACCAGAAGTCCCCAAAGGGTCTCCGACCGGTAGCCTACATCAGCTGCAGTTTGACCCCTAGCGAACAAAATTATCCAGTGCATATGTTGGAGTTCCTCGCTTTCAAGTGGGCCATCATGGACAAACTCCACGACTACTTATACGGCGAATCCTTTGAAGTGAGGACGGATAACAATCCCTTCACCTATATACTAAAGTCCGCCAAGTTGGACGTCACCGGCCACAGATGGCTGGCAGCATTATCAAATTATTAGTTCACACTGAAATATAAACCGGGATCCTTGAAGATCGGGGCGGATGCGCTATCTCCGGTCTTTGCACCATTCCAGATGACGATGGTTGGGAGGAGATACTGGGCCCCGGGATGAGAGCCATGTGCAACAAAGCCACAGTTAGGCCGCGCGTATAGTGCCCACGACGGGCAACACGTGACGTCACCCATCACCGCTAGCGAAAGTTATATTTTGCTTTGCGGCGGCTGCGCAGGTGTACTGGCATTTGATTGGTTCAGGGGCTGTCACATGAGGCAACAGCCCTTGAAAAATCAAATATTGCCAGCTACCAAAATTCGCGATGCGACATCGCTTCGTCGCCGTCGTGCTTACTATAGGCGCACATGGCGGCGGCAATGCATTTGTTTTTGGGCAACATCGCGCCGCCGGTCGTGGGCACTATACGTGTGGCCTTATAGAGGATAGTGGCCTTTTCAGAGTTAAAAGTCGCGGATTCTTTAGGATGTCACTCTAAAGCCATTCCTGCAGCTTACTATGATCCCGGCGGAATGCATATCACCCCTGATAAAATCATATCGTGGAAGGATATGGTCCAATATCAGAGCCGGGACCCCATAGATGGTATCATCCGTCAGGCTGCCCAGAGAAACAAGCCTTCCCTCCTGAGGCATGCTCCTAGCGACACGGTCACCATTCTCATGTGAGAAGCTGATAAGTTCGAGATCGACACTGGGCTACTCTATAGGGTGGTGCAATACCACAACCACCTGGATAGACAGCAACTGGTTTTACCCAGTAACCTACAACATATGGTTCTGAAGGCCCTTCACGATGAGCACGGACATCTCGATATAGACAAGACGTTCGGACTCATCAGAGACTGGTTCTTCAGGCCCAAGATGCGTGAGTCGGTGGAACGACATTGTCGAAGATGCTCCAGGTGCATTCAACGCAAAACACTACCAACCCGAGCGGCACCCATGGCTCACTTGAAAAGTTCAGGCCCCATGTATTTGGTATGCATGGACTTCCTGTGCATTGAGCCCATGGTATCTGTAACATGCTCGTCATCATGGACCATTACACATGATACGCCCAAGCATTCCCGAACAAAGACCAGAAGGCCATTACGGTGGCAAAGATCCTCTGGGAGAAATATTTCATGCATTATGGCCTACCCAACCGCCTTCATTCCGATCAAGGCCGGGACTGTGAGAGCACCTTAATTCGGGAGCTATTAAAAATTCTGGATATCACCAAGTCTCGGACAACTCCGTACCACCCAGAGGGTGACGCTCTGCCAGAGCGGTTCAACTGGACGTTGCTGGACATGCTGGGCACGTTGACCGGGGCGCAGAAGACAGAGTGGAGTCGGCATGTGGAGACTCTGGTACATGCATATAACTGCACCCGTCATGAGTCCACGGGATTCTCCCCATACTTCCTTATGTTTGGGCGAGAAGCCAGGCTTCCAGTGGCTGTACGTCTACGAGTATCAATGGATGGGATACACAATGCCACCCATTTTAAATATGTGCAGAGACTTCATGAAAGCTTACAACAGGCTTATCAACAAGCCGAAAAACTCAATGCCAACATCAAAAGGCGCTATGACCATAAGGTCAGACACCGGGAAATTCGCCCTGGAGACGTCATGCTTCTCCGCAATCTGGGAGTCCCGGGAAAACACAAACTAGCCGACTGTTGGCGGGACGGCGTCTACGAAGTTGAGTCACAGATGCCTGGCCTCCTGGTCTACCGCATAAAAGACGCTGTTAGGACCAGTATGTCAGGCCAGAGTCTGCAGTCATGTTAAGCTTCCATTTTGTCTGGTCATAACTAGTTAAGATTCTGGAGTCAGCCTTTTGCTGAAATATAATTCCTGAATGCACTCAGTTTCTATGCTAAATTGCATTTCATTCTCCCTGGCCAGGATATTACTAGATACTTTTGTGAGGTCAATTTCCTGGTGTTTTAGTAGAATATAATAGAATGGTTCTCTGCAAGAAGCAAGGTAGTGAAATAAAGTTGCTAAGACTCAAGGTCTCTTTTGATAACAGACAATGAATAAGCTATGTATTCGGAACATTGCTTGTATTGAAAAGGAAACGTCTCAAAAGTCACGCCACTATGTCCTGCCCCTAAATCACGCCTCTAATCAAAGCTATGCCCAAGACACACCTAGTATACGCCCAAGACACGCCTATGTTACGCCTCTAACCAATATCTTTTTTTTCTTCTGTATAAAAATCATTACCCTATGAGTAATAAATAGAGACAAAGGATTTGAAACCTGGCGTGCGTTACGTTTCATTTTGTTCGTCTCCCAGGCCTGAAAAGTTCACCGAAGACCGGAGATAACAGTTGCAGGGCGTGAAAAACTTCTCCGGGGGAGTCTGCTGCAAACGGGTGCAGATGGTGTAGTATCCAGTCACAAGGCTTCAGTGTACCTGGCAGGGGAAAGGTTCCTCTCGGTGCTGAAGCCAGGGGAGGAAATAACGGATTTTCCTTTCAGTTTTGGCGTCTAGAAGTGGGAAGTTCACAGAGGTTGTGAGTATATATGTAAATTTTTATATATGATGCTTCACCCCCTCTGGGAATTTAATAGACCTAAATTGTGACTGAAGAATTGGGATAGGCCCTTTTAAACAGAATTTTTGGTAAGAGTCCAGTAAATTCTGTGCACGACTGGACTGTTGTCTCTGATCTAGCTGAACGACCATTGTATATTGTGTAAGTATAAATGTTGCAATTATTTGTCATAATTAAGCTGTTTGTCTATAAGCTACTAATGGTTTATGCTGGTCTCAGAAATCAATCAGGAATAATAGCTCAGAATAATAGTATCTGTTTTAATTGTGGTGGTTTTGGTCATTGGCAGAGAGTGTGCCACTATCAGAGTAAGAAGCAGGGAAGTGCTGCTTTGCCCGTGGGGGCTCAGAGTGAAAGTCTCTGTAAAAAAAAAAAAAAAACACCGCTACTTTATGTAAAGCTTGTTTGTAACCCTGATGAATTTTTTCCTGAATGATTTCTTGTGTGAAAGTCATGCTGATTAACATCTGTACAAAAAATATGAATATTAGTTGCTCATGATGAAATCTAAATTTTAAAAGGTTTTAAAAAGGTGTACACCGAATATAGAGAGAAATACCTCACAACAAAAGGGGAGTATATTCAGCTCGGTCCCTGGTTATAGTTTGAAAGGTTTATTCGTCCTGGCCAGGCGGATACTTTTTAAACCGGACACATTTCTTTTCGTTTGCGGTATTTCTATCTTAATAAAAGGAGTGGCACAGCCTCTCTCTTACAGTTTAAAGAATGCGAAGCATTCACATTAAAATTAACTAGCTGTGCTTAAGCAGTTTAATCATGAGAACAAGGTAATGTAGAACTGTCTTCTTTTCCGTAAAGCAGTAAGATAACACATTTCAATTTTATTTCTACAGGATTAAGATATGTCTGGGTTGTTTTTGTTTAAAATGATGGTAAGAACTCACAAGTACTGTGTGAATTAATATATTGTATTATATATGTATATAACGCCATCAATGTACATAGCGCTTCAAAAGGAGGGTGTCCGTGGTGTGAGCGGAGTGTGATGATATCTGCCTTTAGCAGCATGGAGGTCAGTTATTTTAGCGAGAATTGTCTCCGTTAAATAAGCAGTGTAGAAGCCATACAAGACAGGTAGGGTCAAGCTTGCTGTTTTTTTAGTCATGGTATAACTGTTGCATGTTTGAAGATATTTTGTTTAGTTTAAGAGAGGGCATAGTTAAAACGGGATAGCAATTGTATTGATGGAAGTTTGCAGGAATATGAGATTTCTTGCAGAAGGCATTCAGGTGAATGAATAAAAGAATATTGCATGCTCTTGTAGGCATAGACTTGGTGTTTATAAGTAATTTGAAATATTCCCGTTATTTAATTTTTGAAAGACCATACAAAATGCAGTTTTAGGACAGCGTGGAAAGCTTTATATTTAACATTAAACTAATGTTACAATCCCCTGCGTGAGGATAATCCAGCAGTTATATGAAGGATAGACAGCGAAAAAACCAGTTGAGGGCTGTAGTGAATTTGGCTTGTTCTTCCCAGAAGAAAAAAAAAAAAAAAGGCGCTTTGAAATGATTTTTTTCCTTTCTTACGGCAGGTGCCGGAGTGGGTAACTTTTGTAAAGGATTAATGGAAAGGCACGGTGAAGGGGATGTCAAAGCACATTGGTGCAAAGAGTTCAAGAGAAGAAGATAATATAGTGGCTAATTTTAAGAAAGTGAGAAAGAACTCTTGGTGTGCAGATTTCAGGGGAAGATAGAGTATATGAGTTTCTGGCATATACGATGGCTGTAAAGAACATGGGCGGACAGCAAGCCGGCGGATGGGGGAGGGAGGGGAAAAAGAACCTACTGCAAGGCTTTTTTCTTTTAACACAAGCGGAAATGTAACTAATTTTGTTTTCAGTCACAAACAACATACAAACTCTATTTACCAGTTTAATATTGCTACATATATCAAAGCACCTGTTTTCTAATTTTTTTTGTATTTTGCTTAAACTAATAGATAATATATGAACCAAAAGAGGGCGACACACTAACATACGGTTATTGAATTTATATTAACAATGTTAACGCCAAGAGCTGACAGGGCTGGTAAAATAATACTTAATACCTTTGCGATGTCACAGCAAAGCAGGTAGCAAGCCGTCCCTCTGTTTGAGGGATATATAATATCTGCCAAATGTCTCATTTGTCACATTTTATTTGTTTTTGGGTATGTCCTGGAAATAGAGTTAAAGAACAGGGGAATATATTGCAGTGTAATGCATAAGGAACAGGGTATATATTATTACAGGGCATTTCACATTTTTTTTAGCAGAATAGTTCAGTGGAGTGGTTGAAGTGATGAAAGCCAGGAGGAAGATGGGTATGGGGACCAATAGCCATGAGGGGCAGGGCTGTGTGGGATGCTGACTTGTGGGGAGTGAAGTTTTAAGGCGGATAAGTTAGTATTAAAGATTAAAGGGGGTGCGGGAACACGGAACCCGAGTTTGCGGGATGAGAAAAAACAAGAATGGGCAGGGATGGCATGTTAGTATGATGAGAGGTAAGTGATGGGTAGTAGTGGGAGAAAGGCAGGGAGATTGAATTTTGTTTTGTAATTGAGGACAGTGTGGGGGGGTTTGTTGTCCCCTTTTTGTAGAGTGGGACAAACTCTAGCCGTTTTCCAGGTACGTTAAAGGAGGATATGGGCACCCGCAGACAGGATAGCGAGGTATGAAGACCGTAGGAAAACGAGCGCAATGGGATTGGAAGAGGAGTGAAAAAACGTGGGGTGGGCGAAGAGTAACGACCAGTTGTTAGGAGGGAACATTGGGATCATACAAATGGAGCGAAAAGACAGGTCAGAGGAACGACAGTATTGGTAGGCGTTAAGAATGTGTATACAAATAAATAGGAGGTAACAGCGTTGAGAGCTAGGGAATACATCTCTAGCTGTTATAATTGTAATTAGTAGCTGTATATGCTGAATAATAAGTTCAGGTGAAGGATGGATAAATGAGACATATTAATACAAGAATTTACTTTTAGGTATTTAAATTCTCTCACTATGAGACATTTATGGGATGAGTTATGACCATCAGTAGTTCAAAAGATGAAACGGAAAATTTAAGAACAATAGGTCCTGGTAAAACATTAATAGTATTGCAATGCAACTATATAATATTTTGAGTCTTTCTAGGACACCAGATTAAAGATTGTTGATAAGCGCACATTAGCAAGACGGGTTAATGGTCACGCATTTTCTACGCCAAGCACGCTCTCATCCCAGATGAAAAGGCCATTGTAGATGCTACTCATCACCAGCATTGCAGTAAAAAATTTCTTATCATCAGGATACACATCAGACATCAAACAATGGTGCCAGCCTAAGCACAACAGCTAATAAAGACAAAGACACAGACGCCTGCAAATAATGTTGTGATGGACAACAATACTCTCCGACCACTAACTCATCCAAGAAAACGGTCATAGGCAAAAATGTCAGGCCTCAACCACGAACTTTGAAACTTTTTATTTGTACAGTGTTTATTATTTTTCAGTTCCAAGGTATGCTCCATTATGGTTTGTGTAAGTGGGTCCCAAGGATGACAAAATGTATAAGGTATTATTGTTGAACTTTGTTATTTTGTTTGGATTTATAGAGTTAATAGATCTCCCTGCAGAAATGATTATCCCGGTGGGAGAGATGCTTATCAGTCAAACACACGGTTATGTTAATTGCTCACAGGTAGTGTTAGAAACAGCAAGAGACCCAATACACAAGTCTAAAAAAGTAGTTATAGGAAGAATAAGTTCAGGGGATTTATTACCCAAATGTAGGAGTTGGGTTACTGTAGATAGGTTTACGATATCCTAAATCTAACAGCCACAGACATTTACTTCCTTAACCAGCATAGGTTTTTTGTTTAAAATTAATGACCCCGCAGAACAAAAATAGCTCTGGACATATTGTTAGCCTCAAAAGGAGGGGCATGTATGCGCCCTAGTTAAAGCGCAATGTTGTGTATTTACCCAGGATTTAGGGACATGGGGACTGGTGGTTGGTTGATTTGCTTTGAGCGAAGCTAGCGAATGTTTTTGTATGTGGGTGTGTTTGGTCCTAACTCATTGCCTCTATGTATAGTACGCAGCAACTTGATCCAGAAGTGCGGGCAACCCCCAACGACGCTAGTGCCTCTTGCGTTGGATGATGTCGCCAGTCCCCCAGAAAAGAGACCAAAGAAGAAATCACTGGGCTGATATATGGCGGAAAGAAAGCATGCAGTTATGCACAACTTGGACATCTTGGTCTCATGGACTGAAATGGTTAACTGTTTGTTCTTTAAATAGACTGTCTCTTAATGAGTATGGGGGGACTGAGAAGACTGGATATGAGAGGTGGGAGGGTCACAAGGGAAGTGAGTCAACCACAGGAAAGGAGTCACGTCAGCCATTTGGAACCATAGCATCCATCTGGTCCGTTTGCCATTTGAGTAAATGCAGTATGAAAGATGTGTGCAAGAAGAATGTTTGTGCGTCGCTCTGGCAGAAATTAACCCCCACCAATTCTCACAAATAGCTGACCCTTAGATATGTGACATATGAGATGTAAGCCATTTTCTAATCTATAGAATATTAATGATTATTATATATATATCTATGGTGTGGTGGATGTGGGCCACTAAGATTGTACCCTGCAATCACACTGCCCTTTGTTATCTGGGATTCATCTTCCCACTTTCATGATCTGACACGTTACCCCAAGGGAGCTGAGAAATCGAAAGATCTGACCAGGACCATTAGTCCAACCCGCATTGCGCTGGGGTTTTTATACCTAGTAGTGTTAGGTGTTATGGATCTATTCTAATTAAGTGATGTTATGGTAAATATTATGATGCTCTTATCAGACAAGTGATGATATTATCGCCTGAATAATGAACAAGAGCAGATCCGAAACGATTATTACAGACATAGGAATGGTGTCTGATTATCTGCTAGCCTCACAATTTGGGGTGTGTTGAACTTGTAGAGAAAGAAGGCTGTGGCCTATATTGAGTGGAGTCTGGCGCTATTATAAAGATATGGATAAGTTACAGGAAATTCAGGCAAGGATGCGTGAAGAATCTCAGGCCTTAGCTTAAATTGGATGTCAGGGACTCACTTAGTTGGATCAGAAATTGGTGTATGAAAATTCTCTATGGTTTATTGTAGTGATTGTATAACGCAGCAAATTTTGTATTTTCACTGATGCTAAGTGTACAATGCTTTCTCTTGTCTTAAGGACCTTCAGTTTCATCTCACGCCATGTATGCAATATAATGATTCTATGTGGCCATGAACAGGTCTCTGATAGATATTGGCCCACTAAGGCCATAGTCATAAGAAGCGTACCTGTAGGGTTTTGTTCTTTATTGAGAACCAAAAAAGGAGGGGATTGTTAGGACCAGTATGTCAGGCCAGAGTCTGCAGTCATGTTAAGCTTCATTTTGTCTGGTCATAAATGTTAAAGATTCTGGAGTCAGCCTTTTGCTGAAATAATCCTGAATGCACTCAGTTTCCTGCTAAAGTTGCATTTCATTATCCCGGCCAGGATATTACTAGATACTTTGGTGAGGTCAATTTCCTGGTGTTTTGTAGAATATAATAGAATGGTTCTCTGCAAGAAGCAGGTAGTTGAAATAAAGTTGCTAATATCAAGGTCTCTTTTGATCTAGAAGAGAATAAGCTATGTATTCGGAACATTGCTTGTATTGAAAAAGGAAACGTCTCAAAAGTCACGCCACTATGTCCTGCCCCTAATCACGCTCTAATCAAAGCTATATGCCCAAGACACACCTAGTAACGCCAAAGACACACGCCTATGTTACGCCTCTAACCAATATCTTTTTTTCTTCTGTTATAAAAATTCTACCCTATGAGTTAATAAATAGAGACAAAGGATTTAAACCTGGGTGCGTACGTTTCATTTTGTTCGTCTCCCAGGCTGAAAAGTTCAACGAAGACCGGAGATAACAGTTGCAGGGCGTGAAACTGTCCGGGGGAGTTGCGTTGCAAACGGGTGTGCAGATGGTTTATGTATCCAGTCACAGGTTCAGTGTTGTACCCTGGCAGGGGAAAGGTTCCTCTCGGTGCTGAAGCCAGGGGAGGAAATAACGGATTTTCCTTTCAGACGCGGATGGCCGGGTAAAGGTATGGCACCGGAATCATTTGCTCCCCATCCCACAAGTAGGAGATGATGAGCCCAAAATACCGGTTACACCCCTGGATGGTGAGCCGAATCCATCAGAGGTTGGTCAAGAGACTGTAAATAATACCACCTCTGAAAACTCTAACGACTCTGTGGATCCTAATGAGACTATCGAGGATCCTATGGAGGACCCTCTCAAAGGGACCCTTGAATTCAAGGAGCATCTCCCGGAGGAGCTATGGGTAAAGGGCTCCGTCGACAAACGCCTACTAGGGTGGCTCCAACAAGTCAGCCTCTGGATCTGCAGAGCTCGTGCTTTGTGCCCTAAAGAGACTGTTCAGAGACATTACTCCCCTCAAGGGAGGAGGCTGAGCCCCAGGACTATGCCTATTACTCCCCCGAGGGAGTTGCTGAAGACCCGCTTCGACGGAGCCAAAGATACTGGCATCCTCCAACAAAGATGGCTTACGGCCAAATTGGGGTACCCCATTATGAGGCTCAGCAGTGGGAACGCACTAAAGTGAGATCTGTAATCGCCATGTTCACTGAATTACATAGTTTAATATAAAGTCATTGATTATGTTAAGTTGTATTGGTGAATGCATTTTTATTGTGTAAACTTATGTACATAGTCATATGTTGTCCCTAGAGGGGACGTTGGGGTTTTCACCAGGGGGAGTATAGCAGGGTTCCCCTTGGACCCCCTTACCTCCGGTTGCATGCGCACACTCAGGCTAGGTGTGGAAGGTTGTGCGGGAGGTTGTGGGTTGGCGATGGGCTCACGAGGCTCCGCAGGATCTTGGTGTAGGGCGCCGCCATCTTGCTCATATGCAGTGAGTGCGGCAGGTACGGTGGCTCGGAACAAAGTTGCACATGCGCAGTGGCAAGCGCGTGAACGGCGGCTAATAGGAAGAGGCTCCGTGCTGGGACTACATATCCCAGGAGCCTCGGGGGCAGGTCACATGTCGCGCGAGAGCCAACAGGGCTGCAGCTTCCCCTGGATAGTTTGGCGCGTCAGGACCACATTAGTCGGAGCTGGGGGACAGATAGGGGAGGTTGTATGTGCAGGGTGTCTATAGCCCCTGCACTAGGCCAGAGACCCTCTGATAGGCCACAGCTAGGCCCGACTTCTATATCAAGATTGTGGCTGCTACAGGGACATGCCCCTTAGGTAGGGACACTGCCCCATTAGCTGCTTAAGTTCAGGGACACAGCTGCAACGCTGAGCAACACTGAGGATTGTGGTCTGGGATCAGATCACCCTGCAAGGTATAGAGACTGTGTCATGGAACAAGAATCATAGTTCTGTTCCTTTTTTCCAGCTCTGCCTGCTGGCCCCTTATGTAGTAGCACTTTCCCCTTCAATTATTCCCAGTGCAGGTGAAAAGGATACATTTGTTTCTTCTCTATCTTCTAGCCTCCTTAAGTGGTTGCTATGACAACCCCTGTTATTCCCCTGGCCTAGTGGACTGTCCCATTACCCCCTGCCTGTATTCACAGTTTCCTTAGCCCAGGCTCTGTTCCTGTGAGACACACTCCATTTTGCTTTATTTCAATCTCAGCAGGCTAAGCAAACACTACTCATCCCACAGCTCTAGGTAAGAGTATCGTTTTTACTTTTTTTGTCCTTACTATCAAGCACTATTATTGTAGAGAAGCTGTCTCTCGCTACACCATCTACAGGTAACTTTGTAATCTGCTGCTTTTCAATAAAGTGAAGAAAAGATAAAGAACTTGTGGTGCTTGTAAAGGGAACTAGTAAAGCTGTCTGACCATTCATTACCCAGCGTACTCCCTTTGGTTCCAGAACAATCTGTATGTGGGACACTCCAACTGGATACCACCCACGCGGAGGACCCATCACAGAGGCAGACGCCATCGCCGGACCAGTGGATCCTGCACATCTACCAGGTGGCGCACCCAGGTGCTGGAGTACCCGGCAGGTACCTACCTCACTAAGTGCACCAACCAATTAACACACACCATAGTGGCAGCGCTGACCACATATAAGGGTGGGGGTTATATTCTTGTGGACACCAGGGTGGTCGGGTGCCCGAGGGCCCCGTCAGGTACTGTGGATACGGTGTGGGTTACATAGTGGCGGGATACGGCCGTGTGAGGCTTGATGGGTAGCTGTAACCAGTAACATTGTTATTCTCATTACTGTTTATGCATAGTCCTACTGTAAGTAAAGGCTATTGTTATTTTATACAGAGTGTGTGTATTAGTATCTTTGGGTTCCTGTGAGGGGCTCCTCCCACTACGTTGGGATCCCTCTCAGGTGGAGGCACTGCACCGAGATTGTTGTTATATCACACCGGGCTCCCCGTGGCGGAGGCTTGGGACCTCTGCGTGCCAACAGGTAATGCCAGCACTGGTAGACTCTTTACACTAGGTGGAAAGAGAGCTACATATGTAACAAGGAGTAATTCTAATAAAATATAAATGTAATACAATAAATAAACTGGGGAGATAGGGGAGAGGGGGGAAGGGGGAGAGATAGGGGAGAGGGGAAGGGGGAGAGATAGGGGAGAGTGGGAGGGGATGGGGGAGAAAGGGGAGAGATAGGGGAGAGGGGAGAGGGGGG
>WSYH01006915.1:24766-35452 GCA_036426205.1 Ascaphus truei
AGCAGTGTGTATCCGCATGTGTGCAGAGCAGTGTGTATCTGTATGTGGACAGAGCAGTGTGTATGTGTATTTGTGCAGAGCAGTGTGTAGCTGTATGTGTGCAGAGCAGTGTGTAGCTGTATGTGTGCAGAGCAGTGTGTATCCGCATGTGTGCAGAGCAGTGTGTATCTGCATGTGTGCAGTGCAGTGTGTATCCACATGTGTGCAGAGCAGTGTGTATCTGTATGTGTGCAGAGCAGCGTGTGTGTGTATCAGAAAAAGAATCAGGATTGTATCCTATACCACGAGTCATGTCTGTGGCATGGACAACGATTAGCTTTCAAAAAGGGGTTATCTCATTCCCTGGGGAGGNNNNGGGGGGGGTCCTGATAGCATTAAAACAAGAGGATTATGGGAACTAATCTTAGGGCAGAGCGCGGCAACATTAACCCTTTCCGTGCCGCAGGCTATAAGAGCACAATGTCTTTCATTTATTTCCTAAATAATATTTTGTAATATTATTGTTTTTCAAAGGCAGCCCCCCCACCCCCCCCACCCGAGAATCCCGTACCAGTTTAATTCATATCACGGATCCCTGGGAATCTGGGGAGACCTCCATTTTAAAATCCCGGAGTACGTCCAATTTTAAACGCTTCTATCTCCTGAACAACAACAACAAAAAAACAACACCCTGCGTTGGAAATGGACGATTAGAGATCGCATACAGTAAGCTTGCTTCTTATTTTTCCTCCAAATGGTGGAGGGGGGGGGGGGGGAGTTTAAGTTTTAAAAAAAACACCTTTTTGAAAAATTTGATTTTGGGGGAGAGAGGAGATGTCTCCTTGGGTTGAGGGGGGGAGCTGCCCCCTCGCTGGCAGTGACGGGGTTAAGCCCACTGGCGCTGCTCCCCTGCTGCGAGGCAGTGACGGGGTTAATAAGGGAGGAAACTTGGAACTGTATATAGGCCACGAACTGCTGTATAGTGTCACTGTGCACACCACAAAACACACATAAACAAACACAATCATCGCACAAACACACATACACACATTGCATATGTATATATAATCGCATGCACACACATACTGTATTCAGTATATATATATATATATATATATATATATATATATATATATATATATATGTTGCACTAAAATGGTTAACATATTTATTAATGAAAAGTATAAGAAATGTTAATTATTATATTAAACTAGATATTTATTAGATAACTATGGTAAAATGTTAATTAACAACGTACAACTAAGCAAATGAAGAAGTAGAAATGACATCGCCCAAAGTTGGCAATCATACCCTGAATACTCACTTTATTTACAGCAAAAGCTGTGATGATGTCAGAGTCTTTATGAATAATTCTTGCTCTGCCCCCGGAGTACCCCATATCTGCTTCAATCTGTAGTAGAATGTTGTTTAATTACAGTAATGTAGAACAATGCAGCATGCATTCTTCCAATAAGCTCATTTCAATAAAAGTACAGGCCTCTAAATGCTAGTCAGTGTAGCTTCGGAAGCCTCTATTGAAAGCACCATCATAAACATGTAAAACAAACATCAGTAAATACAGTCACACAACAGTAAAAAATTAATAAAAAAATATGTATTTAATTCATCTAAGATTTCAAAATGTAGCACAAATGCTTCAGACAAAAAGGCAAAAAATTACCCTTTGCAACAGATAACAGGCTGTAATTCTGTCTGCCCACGTTTAAATATTAACTACTGGAGACTGGAATGGGACCATCGGCCGTGACCAAAATGCCGCCAGCAGTCCGACGCCACTACAACTCGCCACCGCTACGAAGCGCCATCTTTAAATGTCAGGCAGCCGAGCGTGCCATCGGAGCGGCAGTCAAGGGACTAGGAGCGCACAACGGGTGAAGGTCATTTTCTGATCGGTTAATTGTACAGCAGCGAACTGCCGGCCGCGCTTTGGTCACGGTCAAACGGCTGAGGCCAAAAGGTCCTAGGCCGATTGGAGATACGTTATCACGCCTTTAGTAATGGCTATAATTTCTTTCATGCTTCTATATATAATGGCAAGTGATACCGGTCAATGACGTTAATTGTTTAGACAATATTTCTGATTTAAGTATCAAAAACGACTCCATGAAATGTAAGATGCAGTTATTAATATCCCACCAAAATACATACCTCATTCAGACATCTTTTTTTCGCGAATATGTTTCTTATAAACGTTTCTTGGATACCTTCTTGTTTTACCAGGTATTGCCAGAGCCTCTTCACCGGAAGTGTGCTTGATTGTTTTGATCTGCAATGTAACATTACAGCAGCTTACATCAGTCGTGCCATAAACCCCCAAAAAGAGGCACAATGTAGGAATACACTAAATGAGTGGACTTCACATTGAATAAGTTCTTCCTACTTACCACTTAGATTGTAAGCTCTTCATGGACAGGGACTCCTTTTCTAATGACTACTTTTATGTATGATGTGCTTACTCCTATTATGTTTTGTCTATTACCCCTGCAAAGCGCTATGTACATGAATGGCGCTAGACTAAAAGCTATACATAGATATGTTTATAGATCACATAATGCATGTAATAGATAAGAGATTATATGATCTGCCTATATAGATCATATAATGCAGCACACATTGTGCACCACCCAAAGGTGGCAGCTCTAGCAATATTGTTTGCTAGAATTATTTATTTCGATAGTTGACACATTGTACAAGATGATTCAGGTGTCATTGCAGCTGTAGTTCCAGAGACTGCGAATTTACAGGCTGTATATTAGGATCATTTCCTCTAAAAAAACAATATTGCAATATAAAGCAATGCAGAATACATTTAAGAACCTCATATGAAATGTTTTGCTTAGAACATCGAGACCACATGTCTACATTGGTTCCTACTAGTAATTACACTTGTTTAATTAGAGGGTACTAGAATTGGGGAATAAGCACTTCTAAACACTTCCCAAACAGCATTTAATAAACAGACCGCAAAAACAAGAGTTCGAATTTTGATTCTTGTGTTGTAAAAGGAGAAATGTTTTCAACAACAAAGACGAACCGGCAAAAAAAAAATTAAATCTGAATATATCAAGAAAACAAAAACAATCACATTGAAAACCAAAATATTGTATCTATAGTAATACAAGAAGAGATCTTTAGAATATGAAAATGTTTATTCAAAAGAAGTTCAGATATATGAAAAGGGGGAGTTAAGTAATCTATTGATAGAGGCTATTCACTGCACAAATGTTTTGTGTATATCAGTCAAAGGGCTACTAACCTGAAAGGGGTGTTTGTTGGCTCCAGCAAAGCTTTGTGCCGTAGGATAGCAGGACCTGCAGACAGAGCCTCTTCCGAGGTAGGTATGTTGATGAAGTCTTGTGGTGGCCCACCATATATTTCCAGTCGTCGTAATAGCACTTGCTCCCATCTCTGGAACGTCTTTAGAATGCCGTGACACAGAGGAGAAGCTACAGGAAGCTCTAAATAAGTATAAAAACACAGGCACGTGGAGGTATAGTTTATGACATTCCTTTTCATGTTACAGTATGACAAGTGAAGTACAGGTGCACCGACGAGTATTCTAAAACTTGCCTTGGAAAATCTGGGGCTATCACCAACAAGATCCAGGTACATGCTGCAACATTTCTGAGACATTTCTGCAGAGACTAATGGCCCATCGGATTAACACAGCAGGGGTCCCTGGCAGTCCCATTCAGTTTGAATGGGACTGATATAAAAATAAATATCAAGGTGCAGTGTGCTAAATACTCACAAGTGTGTGCTGGGTGATAATGGTGAAAGACAGGGTTGCAGACCTGTCTAAGACATGCAAATGAATATACAGGAATATTTACAGTTGCTATATGCTTTACTGTGGAGGGTTTTTGTCACTTTTTTTACCCACCATAACCTTAATAAGTGTGGTGAATACCTACTCTTAATCTCAAACCAGCAGAGCCAGCAACCAACCTCACACTGATGATATCCATCAAGGTTGAAACATGTCTGTGAGTGGGTTTAATGGCTTTGCATCTTGCCCCAGCCTTTGCTTAAAAGCTGTGCTTAAAGGAGCATGCATTGATTTAAGGGTTGCTCGTGTAATATGAGCTTGAGACAAAAGGTGGCACTGTGTGCTCATTTGCATGGCATTTCCCAGAATCCCTTGCTGCAGTGGAAGTGCTGTGTGCTGGGCGATAATGGTGAAAGGTCGGGTTGCAGACCTGCCTAAGACATGCAAATGAACATACAGTAATATTTCCATTATATATATATATAAATAAAAATAAATAAACAACACAAACAAATAGCAGTGCTAGTAGTGTGTTAATATATGAATGGTGATTTAAGGGGGTGATATAATAAATATTAAACTAATACAAGTGTGCGTGATGTGGTGAACAATGTGAGATAATAATAACACAATATAAAACGTGATAAATTATATCAAACCAATCTTTGAGAAAGTCACAATCATGACGAAACACGTTGGACGTATTGACATGGTGATGCGTTGTTTGGAGGCAGGATGGTAGCACTGCGAAGGAGCAGGAGCCCTGCTGAGTGGCGTCTGGCACAGAAGGAGACAGGAAATTGTCTGAAGTTCTCCCAACAACAGATGAGTATCCCTCACAGCCCTGCAATGTGGCTTCTGTCGTCTAAGTGATATTAGCACTTGATCCGTCCTCCAGCATCTAGCGTCCATACACAGATTGTCTCAAATGAATGTGTTATTGCCCACTGTGTGAGTGTAAGTCCTAGTGACTACTCCCTGTTATAATACATTCCTTTTACATACAGTATTATGCTATGGAGCTTGCGCTTCTTTTCTTTTTTGTTTCTATATATATATGTATGTATAAAAAAGACAAAATACAAAAGGCGCAAATCAGAGACAACAGGTGGTTAAATGTCTAACACCTGTGGGATAAATATGTAGAATATCCTTATAAGAATCCAGGACGAGATATGATCTATAAAAGAGAAAAATGCCAATATGGTGAAGTACGTTTTATCATATAAATAAAGCGCAAGAAAAGTGGCTACTTACAATGTAGCTGAAATAAACAGGCATGTAAGGATAAAATCCTTTCTGTGACTGCAGCAGAGGGGCTGGTGATGTCAGGAACTCCTGATTTTTCTCTCCCTCTCTCATTCTTTTCACCCTCCCTCTCTTCTCCCTCCCTCTCTCAATCTTCTCTTTTCCTCCCCCTCTCTCATTATTCTCTCTCCCTCGCTCTCTCTCATTCTTTTCTCCCTCTCATTCTTGTCCCTCCCTCTCTTCTCTCTCCCTCTCTCTTCCCCCTCCCTCATTCTTCTCTTTCCCTCCCGCTCTCTCTCTCATTCTTCTCTCCCTCCCTCATTCTTCTCTCTTCCTCCCCCTCTCACATTCTCCTCACCCCTCCCTCTCCCTCATTGTGCTCGCTTCCTCCTCCTCCTTCATTCTTCTCTCTCTCTCCCTCCCTCCCCCTCTCTCATTCTTTTCTCTCCCTCCTTCTCTTCCCCTTCCCTCATTCTTCTCTCCATCCCTCACCCTCGTTCTTCTCTTCCTCCCCCTCCTTCATTCTTTTCTCTCTCTCCCTCCCCCTCTCTCTCATTCTTTTCTCTCCCTCCTTCTCTTCCCCCTCCCTCATTCTTCTCCCTCCCTCATTCTTCTCTCCATCCCTCACCCTCATTCTTCTCTTCCACCCCCCTCCTTCATTCATCTCTCCCTCCCGCTCTCTTTCTTCTCTCTCTCTCTTCCTCCCCTTCTCTCTTTCTTTTCTCTCACTCCCTCTCTCTTCCTCCCATCTCTCATTCTTCTATCTCATTCTCATCTCTTCCTCCCCCTCTCTCTCATTCTTCTCTCACCCTTCCTCTCTCTCATTCTCTCCCTCCCTCTCTCTCATTCTCTCCCTCCCTCTCTCTCATTCTTCTCCCTCCCTCCCCCTCTCATTCTTCCCTCTCCCTCCCTCCTTCTTCTCTCTCCCTCCCGCTCTCATTCTTCTCTCCCCCTCTCATTCTTCTCTCTCCCTCCCCTCTCATTCTTCTCTCTCCCTCCCTCATTCTTCCCTCTCCCTCCCTCCTTCTCTCTCCCTCCCGCTCTCATTCTTCTCCCCCTCATTCTTCTCTCTCCCTCCCCCTCTCATTCTTCTCTCACCCTCATTCTTTCCTCTCCCTCCCTCCTTCTTCTCTCTCCCTCCCCCTCTCATTCTTCTCTCTCCCTCCCCCTCATTCTCCTCTCTCCCTCCCTCATTCTTCTCTCCCCCCTCTCATTCTTCTCTCACCCTCCCCCTCTCATTCTCCTCTCTCTCTCCCTCATTCTTCTCTCTCCCTCCCGCTCTCATTCTTCTCTCGGACTTATTCTAGCATCTCCGATTCGTGTAAATCTGTCTGTAAAGAGCCCTTTTCCGATGGGATTGACATGCTATGCTGTAAGCCCTTCTCACATGTTCAAGCCGTGCAGAAAAGACTTTATTTAAAGTGGTTTCATTCTGTCTGTGCCAATCCATGCGGAGTGACCAAACTCAGTCAATTCTAGTAGCTCCGAAAAAATGCAAAAGGCGAAACCGATTCTGCAATAAAAATGGCAGGGAATAGTAAGTATTTTAATCAATCTGGTGCTTCAGGGGTTAATGCAGTTACAGTTTGTCTTAAAAATACAATAATTGGGTGTATGACAGATCAAGACCCGCCCTGTGTCTGTGCTGATCTACAAAGAGGTATTAATTGGGGGTGTATCACAGATGACCCACTAAAACTGAAATGTGTGTAGTTTAGAAGGCTGCGGACAATAGCCAGGTCCTGGGCTGTCAGCCTCAAAGAAAACTGCGACATTCTTGAAATATCCTCAGTGCATCCCAGAGAGAGGTGACAAATAGGTCACCACTCAGTCTGAGGGCTTTACCAATTCTAAGAAATTATGGGCTTGACAGCAATTCATAAGAGTAACATAGATATCTGTCACTGTTGCGATTAGACAAGTCAAATCATACACACACTGCATGGCTCAGAGGCGCAAAAGACAGATAACTGTTTCTCCGTGAAAACAGACGTTAGGTTAGGCTGGCACATTTTGGATGTAGGCGTGCATGTGGAGAGCGCGGACGCAGTCGGGAAGATAGTGTCTGCCAAAGGATTGGTGAAATAAAGTTATGAGGCCTTTTATATATTGAATACAAGGAGGGATGCAGGCCATCAATGATGTGGATTATAAAGGTACAGTACTTAGCTGCCTGTGCTTTGTCCAAGGGAGTCCAAGGGTCCCAGGGTCCCAGAAGATGCGTGGATGAGCAGTGAGAGACAAGCACAAGGACTTAAGCAGAAGAACTTTAACGTGTCAAATTAGACCAACCTTTCGGCAGTATCACGCTGCCTTTGTCAAGGTGTGGCACATTAAAATTATTCTGCTTAAGTCCGTGGCCTGTCTCTCACTGCTCATCCTGTTATATATTGAGTCAGGCTTTAAACATCACGAAACAAGAGTATTTGTTTTCCTCGTCATAAAACAGTCAACTCAGTGTCTGATTGATGACCGGGGTGGGCTTATGTTGTTTCAATGGGGGAAGAAATAGTACATACAGTAAGTCTCATCAAGGTAATATGAAAAATCAGAATTCAACAAGAGATGTGTTATGGGATCAGACACGCGAGTTCTCATCTTTCCTACGCCAGTGACCTCTCTGGAGATGTTTTGTTTTATCCTTTTATTTGAAGAAACTGTTTATTGTCATTGTGTGTTCTTGTCATCGTCTTTTTCGGGTAATCCAAGCACTGCCTTTTTGTATATTAAAGCCAAACTGTAAGAAGCGATGCTTTGGGCTCTGATTGAACTGGTTGCACGCTTTGTAGAGAGTAAAATCCATTTTTGGACACATTTTGCTACAACAGATTTTTGTGTGCCAAGTGCATAGTTTTCTTTAATAATCAGGGACCTTAGACCTTGGCAGATATATATTAATTACATATTTTATTTGCACACTTCTTGGGTGGTGGCAGCAGATAGATATGATTGCAATCGAGTAAGCGGTTAATATTAACTCATTGGAGGTACCTTGCGCAGTCGAAAGGTGAGTTGGCCATAGCAGCCGTGTCTATTAACCCCGGGTTGCATATCTAAGTCACTTGCTTACAAGTGTGCTGTTGGTGACAGGTGGTACATGGGCACGAAGGGAGGGGAGATATTGTGAATTTGAGAGACCTTTGCGGAAGGTGAAGAGTGGGTCAGCCAGGTAGCGGTGTATTAACCCTTGTCCCATATACTGGTCACGTGCTCACAGGTGTGCCATACGTGACAGCATCAAACTAAGGTGGTGTTGACCATAAAGAGAACGCCAATCCCACTGGTTAAAAATGATTATCTAAGTTCTAACAACGCAAAATAAACAATACAAACCGGCGCCGATACAGTCCAAAGGTGAGTATTAAAGTCCAATGGTATTAAAGTCTCTAATGGTAGATAACTGTTGGTATAACTTCCCAGCTTTTCTTCAGGATGTTAACTCCATACATATAATGCAGAAAGAAAAGAGACAAAGAAAACACATCATATTGCAAAAATGCAATTAAATAACATGCAGGACAAACAAGACAAGACAAACACTACATGAAACAAGCGGCTGACTAATACTAAAGAATTAGTTTTATTACACACAATAAAAAACTGTAGCAGATGTGGGATCCGTGTGTTTTAAACCAGAGTCCTACTTACAGAACTGCTACAGATCATAAGCAGAGGTTTGGGTGAATGGTGACCGTCTCGCTCCGTCCGAGCACGTGACATCCAGGGTCTCCTTCGCTCCGCAACCGGAAGTGCGTCACTCCAGGCGACTCTGGAGCTCTCCAGAACTGTCAATCAGCCTTGCCGCCGGAAACACGTCACTAGGGGCGGTGTGAAATCGCCGAAAATCCCTTCTCCAAATGACTACTGCGGCAACGTACTATAAGTCCTCTGCCTCAGTCTGAGAGTAACAACAAAACTGCCCAACGCGTTTCGTGCGCCTGCGCACTTCTTCAGGGGATATAGATCACTGATCATGAGATACCTATATACTGACAGCCCCCTGTAAATTGCAAAAAAAGAAAAAATGCACCAGAGGAAGAAGGGGAGGTGTTAATAGATATAAATGGAAAGATGGTGGTTCATCTTAAAATATCTTTAACATCAGTCAGTATCAACTCACCAGTGTTGAAAAGAGGGTGTTAGGTAAAGGCCTTACATTTGCACCTATTTGCGGGCCAAATAGCTTCAATCTCCATATAGATGTACATAAATTTGCACGCAAATTAGCTTTAAAGAAATATTTTTTAAATGATCCTATTACAAATCAAATGGATCCAAGGCCAAGTGACACTGAAACCAGTTCAATTCAACCGAAAAATTTTAAATCAAGATCCACTTTTACCCAAAATTAGCACAGGGTCATTTGGTAAATGCATTTGTTGACATAGTGACAAAGGATTTGGAAAACAACAGTAGATCATACAAAATTCATAGAGATAATCTAGATCCACAAGAAAAGATGGCACTGCGTCAACTGGAAGACAATAAATGAATCGTTATAAAACCTGCTGACAAAGGGGGGGGTATAGTGGTGATGGACACCAAGTACTATATACAAGAATCAATGAGATTACTTGGGGACACCACCACTTACCTTCCCCTTGCAACGGATCCTCTGGGCCAATATGAAACAGAATATAAAATGCTGTTGAGTAAAGGCCTTGAAGAAGGAGCAATAACACAGGATGAGTCAGAGTTTTTGTATTCACCTTTTGCACGTACACCCATTTTTTATTTCATCCCTAAAATACACAAAAATATAAGTTTTCCTCCTGGCAGACCTATTATTTCAGGTATAGCATCACTTACGTCTAATTTGTCACAGTTTATAGACTATCATCTTCAGCCCTTGGTATGTCAGGCAAAATCTTACTTGCGTGACCCAACCCATGTCCTTCAGATATTGAGGGACTTGGAGTGGCAGCCTGATTATACATGGGTGACTGCTGACGTAACATCTTTATATACAACTATTAACCATTATAAAGGCTGTCAAGCTGTGTCACGCATGTTTGAATCAGATTCCACAATTTCCACAGTACGCAAATCTTTTTTGTTAGAGAGTATCCGGTTTATTTTAACTCATAATTATTTTCAATTTAATTCACAATTTTTTTTACAGATATGTGGAACGGCAATGGGCACCAGGTTTGCCCCAAGTTACGCAAACATATTTATGGACAGTTGGGAAAAAGATTATGTTTGGAACTACTGTCCACTTGGGGCTCACCTGGTGCTCTGGCGCCGTTTCATAGATGATGTGATTTTTGTTTGGTCTAGCAGTCAAGAACAGTTAGAACTCTTTTTTATTTATTTAAATAATAATGATAGGGATCTTTCATTTACTTTTAATCACAACAAACAACACATAGAATTCTTGGACCTTAATATATCTGTGAATAACAATAAGATCCAGACAAAGACTTATTTTAAATCTGTACAGGCGAATAATTACCTACGAGCGGACAGCCAACATGACCCTAGCTGGATACACAACATCCCAAAGCGACAGCTCATCCGCTTGAAGCGCAACTGCTCCAATCAGGAGGATTTTGCGATTCAGGCGGGTGAGCTAAAAAATAAATTTAAGGCTAGAAAGTATTCCGAAAAACTGCTTATAGAGGCATCACAGCAGGTAGATCAAATAGACAGAAAAAAGCCTTTTAGAA
>WSYH01006916.1:0-35433 GCA_036426205.1 Ascaphus truei
CTTAGCCAGTGATTCAACCACATTGGACTGTTCTTACAATAATAGGCAGTCTACTGCAAAAAACAGGCCTACCAGAGGAAAAACTTCAAGGGCCCTCCCAGTCTCTCATTCCCTGACTCTGTTCTCAGGTCCTACTGTGATAGTAGTGGCGTACTTATGGGTGGGGGTCCTAATGATTGGGGACTGTGGAGAGAATCACTGGTGGGTAGAACAAGGATTACTGTGTGGTTTTGAGTGACAATAGGCCATGCCTCCTCTTACGGTAGTCTAGTGCGTATAGGATGATTTGGTAGTAATGGTGGTGGTGACGATGTTGTCTGCCCTAGAGGAAGAAGAGAATTCGTCTGTGGCATTTCCGGGTCTCTTGCGCCCCACCCCCCCCTCCCCGATGGCACGGGGGACTGTGTTTGGGAGTTGGTCATGCACCATTCGTCTGGAGGGCAGCCTAAATATATATCACACCCACATGATAATGTGGCCCTTTTCTTAAGTGGGTGGAAGTTTTTGCCGCCACGGAGCACTGGTCCTCCTGTCTCTAATCCTCCTCTCGTATACATCACAGGGTCCCCCAACAACAATACTTGCCAATCCTTACTGGCCTCTGAACTTGGTCCTCCTGCGGCTCAACTGCCTGTTACTTCCTCTCCCCTCAAACTGGGCACTATATCAGGTGGCGTGGTAGCAGCAAGTATTAACTGGTGCCACCATGGCTGAGGCACTTCCATTGTGGTGTACACACTCGTAGTGGTGGTGGGCACATTAGTGGCTGGGGAAGGCACGGGGAGTGCCCAAAATGGGCTCTGACGACATCAAATGATACGCTTTGCGCATGAATTGAAAATGTGATGTCCGCTTGTGCCATGTGGGTGTCAAGGGTTGCCATGACAACGGGACTCCTGTGGTGCGAGAGGCGTCAGTGACGCACGTTTTATCAAAACATAAGAATTAAAGCACCTGCCACAGCGAGGGACGATCAGGTAGGACGTTATCCTGGTTGCAGTTTGTTTTTTGGCGTGGTATGCCAGTAAACAAGGTGATTTTACCTGCTACCAGTCCGTATCTTTTTGCTGTGCTCAGCCGTTTTTCGCAACCATACTCTCCATAATATTAAATACCAGGTACAGCCCCAGCACTATGCACACCACATACCAATAAATCGAGGTTGGAGCTACACTCAAACATATCAGGAAGCATGCAGACGTATATACACACATACACGATACATTCAGAGGCCGTTGCTGCCGGGTACAGTACGCACCAGAACCACAAGACAGTATACATTACACTTTAGATGCATACACCAACATCAGGGGGGGAGCCTGACGGGAAAAGAACATAAAACAAGAAAAACAATCTAAGTGCAGACAATAAAATTCAAGTGATGTAAATTCTGCGTTCTTTCTTGGCTCATATGTGATGTCTACTTACAAGATGTAAGTCAAAATCAAGCGGTTTTGACACTCAATGGTCTCTGCTGTGCAGGTATTCCCACCAGGTGATAGGGTCTCCAGCTCTCAGCTCCGCAGCAAAGTGTATGTAAAAGAAATACAAACCATAGTGCAGACCAGTAGAATGTAAAAAAACTAGACTTTATGGGGTTTAAAAAATGAACACTTACAATAAAAACAAGTATTTCAGGCATGTACCACAATCATTGTGATCAAAGAGAGAAGATTTTTTGGTTTACACTTCAGGCTCACCCGCCTCCTCCGGTGTGACTTGGTGTGGACCACCACTCTCAGGGACTTTGTACCTCCAGCGGTGGGCGCATTGATCCAGGTCTCTCTCCCCTCGTGGGTTCCCTCTTCTGTGGGTCGATCACCTTCCCATAACAGCTGCCCGCAGGCACTGTGGAGTTCTCCACTGGGATACAGCCTCTCGGATGGATGTTTTAGCTTCACTCGCACACCGATGCGTCACTTCCGCTCCGTCCCGATACGTCACTTCCGGTCGCGGTTCTGTGAGTATCTGTCAGTAAATTTCTCCTCTCTTCTCTCTCCTCTCTGGGCGGCTACCACTCTACGCGTTTCGCCAAAAAAGGGTGTGTGGCTTCGAAACGCGTAGAGTGGTAGCCGCCCAGAGAGGAGAGAGAAGAGAGGAAAATTTACTGACAATACTCACAGAACCGCGACCGGAAGTGACGTATCGGGACGGAGCGGAAGTGACGCATCGGTGTGCGAGTGAAGCTAAAACACCATCCGAGAGGCTGTATCCCATGGAGAACTCCACAGTGCCTGCGGGCAGCTGTTATGTGGAGTGATCGACCCACAGAAGAGGGAACCCACGAGGGGAGAGAGACCTGGATCAATGCGCCCACCGCTGGAGTACAAATTCCCTGAGAGTGGTGGTCCACACCAAGTCACACCGGAGGAGGCGGGTGAGCCTGAGTGTAAACCAAAAAATCTTCTCTCTTTGATCACAATGATGTGGTACATGCCTGAAATACTTGTTTTTATTTTAGTGTTTCATTTTTTAAACCCCATAAAGTCTAGTTTTTTTACATTATTGGTCTGCACTATGGTTTGTATTTCTTTACATACACTTTGCTGCGGAGCTGAGAGCTGGAGACCCTATCACCTGTGGGAATACCTGCACAGCAGAGACCATTGAGTGTCAAAACCGCTTGATTTTGACTTACATCTTGTAAGTAGACATCACATATGAGCCAAGAAAGAACGCAGAATTTACATCACTTGAATTTTATTGTCTGCACTTAGATGGTTTTTTCTTGTTTTATGTTCTTTTCCCTTCATGCTCCCCCTGGATTACAACTGGAGAGTGACGATTTGTGGGACTAGCGAAACCAGTCCCCACCAGCTGGGTTTGAGCAGGGGGTTTGAACCTTTCAATAATATTATCACGTTATTTGAACACAATATCACTGTTTAACAAATAATTTATTTGGTCAAAATATTCACTGTATATTATTAGTGTACACTAATAGAGTTAGCGCCGTTTTCTTTCACCTTCACGTAGCACATTCCCCTGCTCTTTCACACCCTACTCCTCATCTCCACCAATAACTGGGAACTCTCCTCCTACCTCTCTCTCCCTGCATTTCATTATGCCCTCCCTATTGCTTTTTCTATTTGAGTTTCCTCACTCCTTTGTAAATGTTTCTCTTCTCTCCACCTTTCCCAATCCCCTCCTTCTATCCACATTTCTTCATCTCACCTTCCCTCGGTTCTACGCTTGTATTTAAATTTATAAGAGATCCAGAGTGGTATGGGTGTACCCTTAATACACCCAATGCATCTTTCAACTAGTAGAATGTGAGTTTATTTATCTCTCCCAGTTTTGTTTAATGTGAAATTAAAACTTATTATGCTATGTCTTCCCTTATGTTTATCTTTTGAGGAGCCAAGGAGTTTGCTGAGACATTTCATCACTAATGCTATTGTGAGTGCTTTATTCACTTATTAGCACTGCACTTATTGGTTTATATTGTTCATATTGTTTGAAAATCAAACAACACTTACTCAATTGCGCTTTAATCTTCACATTCCTAACACTTAGATTGTAAGCTCTCCGGAACAGTGATTCCTTTCCTATTGTCTGACTTTACTGCGCTTATTGCATTATTATAATTCCCTGTATTTTATTGTCTTTGTAAAGCACTAATTACACTGTCGGTGCTATATAAATAAAGATATACATACTTGCAAATCATAATTATGGTCCTCGATGTCATGTTGACCCAAAAACATTGTCTGTCCGGTTGACTATTAAAGAATGAATGAAACTCAACTGGTTTCGGATACCATGTATCATTATTTGTGCAGTACATAACTCACCTTGGGTGTGCAACTTCTATTCTTATTAGTTTAAATGGGGACCTTAAAAACACTCTTTATCAAGAAGAAAAACACCCAATAAATGATAGTTTTATTTGTCCCCTGTTTCTTGTAAAAAACAAAACAAAAACAAGCAGAACCCCCATTTATTTCATCACTGCACTTTGAAATGTACATTAGAAATTCAAGTGAAAATGTATTATTTTAGAAGAAAAGATGACATTTGAGAAAAGTGGTTGGGTGTCAAGAACAGCTGTTTTAAAACAAATAACTTGAGGATTGCAGCTATTTTTATGAATGAACAACATTTTCTCAATTAAAAAAGTCCTCAGTCCCAATCCTTTTTTAGTTTCACACTGATAGCTGACCCAGGCAGGCATTTATAATACTAATATATCAGCTCGGAAAACTTTTTGTTTAATCATTACTTTCTATCTATTTTTGTTCATTTGTTTCCATTTCATTTCAAATTACTTTAATATACCCTACTGAATTATTTAAATATATTAATGTGATCCATTATATTTTAATTAGAGGCAATGTACATTGCTACTCTATTATGTATACTGTCAGCCTCCTTTATATATTTATATTCTGTTTTATTGTTATTATAGTCTGTAAGTAAAAAAATGCAACAACAGTAGCAATACACTGGTCTATAATAAACTGAATTACTATGAATGATGTATCTTCAGACAACTACAGCTACTTGTACTGATTTGTCATTCAACCCCGTATTGTGCTGCATTGGAAACGTTTTTATATAGTGCCATGTTCTTGTTGGCAATTTGTGTATTTACTCAAGCAGCCCCTGAGACATTTGTTTCCATTCCGTGTTTTCTCCTTCTGTATCTGAGGTTTTAAAGCATTTTCGCTGAAAAATCCTTCCAACCTCATACACAATCTACTTGATTTTCATTTTAGGGGCATACTGTATACCAAGAAAACTTGTGATTTAATTGAACCACATCCCATGTATGTATGTATGTATGTATGTATGTATGTCTTTATTTGTATAACGCCATTAGTGTACATAGCGCTTCACAGCAGTAATAGTTACTATCATATAAAAAATAAGATATAAATAACACAAAGGGAAGAAGTGCTTCAGACTTAAAAGTAACATTTAGGAAAAGGAGTCCCTGCTCCGAGGAGATAACAATCTAATTGGTAGGTAGGAAGAACGTACAGAGACAGTAGGAGGGCGTTCTGGTAAGTGCGTCTGCAAGGGGCCAAGGTTAATGTAAGAGGTGTTAATTATCAGCCATCGAGCTACTCATCTGTTACCAACGAGCATGAATGATGGGGAATATATCAGTGCTTGGAAGAATTATCATAAAGTACAACTAAAGGAAAAGGAGAAAAATCCACACACAGGGAACAACTTTTCGGAATCAGAAAAGGATACATGACAACGGTTTAGTTGGTAAAATAAGGAAACTTCTGACCCTGCTGACATTAACCACACCCCTAAATGTGAATCAAACCCTCTCTCCAATTCCTTGATTTTTACAGCATCGTTCTCCCATTGAATTTCATGGGACTCTTTCAAAGTGTTGGGGAACACCTATAATCTACCATTGTCAGTTGCTTGATTATCATTGACTATCAGCAACTGTTCCACTAACCCACTAACCTTCTACTGTATGTCTCCTAAAACTTTTTCGGACACTTCAGAGAATATGGAATGAATTACCCTCAAAGTATTTATTTTTAAAATGTAGTACATTTCTTGTTCCAACAATACTCTCTTTCTCTCTCTCTCTCTTACAAATTTTAATGTGTTCAATACCCTTTATTTTTAATCCACTAGGATGTGATATGGCAAAAAGTCCTAAAAATTTTTTTTTAAGCATGGGCACAATATGATACCAGGTAGGTGCATGGAATATAAAAAGAATATAGGAGAGAGACACAAAATAGGAGTGACATATAGGCTAGTAATTCAGATCATTTTATTCACTATACTGTATTTACCCCTTGTTCTGTGTCTCTCTATTATTCTTTGTAATATTCATGTACCTACCTGGAGTCCTAATGCACCCCAAATTGTTGGATTAGTGATTATTCTAGTAAAGGTTTTGGTTTAATTTCTTTACCTAGGCGCAACCTAGGTAAATATTAGAGTTTCTGAAATTTAAAATTGTTGGCTTTTTTAAATTCCGGATATTTAAGGAAAAAAATGACTTTGCCCCTCTGCTGAAAAACAAAATATTAAAGAAAAACTATTCTGTTGCTACAGGGATTTCTGGAGCTGTTATTCCAATGTGGAACCAGGCCCCAGCTGAACGTATGGAGAGGGGAGAAGACGACAGAGTGCTAATATGTGGGAGTCCATCCTCAACTTCAGCAGTAGAGGGGCATGCCAAACCATGAGTCCTCCCAATCGCCAGGCCCAGAACAACCCCTGTCAATAGCCCTGTTTGTCTGCAACATATACCGATGCATGAGAAGTTTTTCAGTTTAACACAGTGTATGACTTAGTTTAGATATAAACATTGTCTGCATGAGCAGGCAGTTAGACATAATGTTTTACTTTTGCTTCAGGTCATTCTAATACGTATTCTCCCAGGATGTAGCCTGCTGTGTTTCTATACATAGTATGTGTAGTTGGATCCTTGAAATGAAAAATATCACTAAAATTGGACCATGTACAGACTGTACATACTGTAAAATAACTTCATACTCTAATGTTTATGTGCTTTATTTTCTCTGTGGTTTTAGTTTCCTAAAAGATACAGTATACAGGTACATTGATAACTGGAACTACAAAAATATAAATTTCTCTTGAGTGTTATACACAGTACAGTATCAACTCATAGAAAAAAATAGTTTTTATTCATTGTACTGTTTTCTACTTCAAACTACTGTAAGTCAAGTTCAAGACAAGGTTTCTTACATTTGAGTAAGATTTTTCTTTTATGTACCTGATGAAGAACCCACCCCTCCAAAAAAAAAAACACATGTACAATACCTGATCAGCTGTCAAGTCAATTGAATATATGTTTGTTTTATACTTACTGAAATAAAAAATACCTACTTTTATTATAGATACCTGTAACAGTATCGACTGCTACATTATAGAAAAGTTGGTGCCAGAGCCATCTTAACAGCATTATAGGCACCTGGGCAAAGCAGTGCTCTGGACCCCTCAACGCACGTGTGCGCACACAGATGCAGGACACTCGGCACGCATGCTTTGAGCGCGAGTGCGCTCAGCACCAGCAGGGACTCAGTGTTACATTGCAAGCAGTTAGCAGGAGATTTGAATGTTGAGGGGGCCACGGGGAAGAAAGACCAGGAAGGGGGGGGGGGGAGAGACCCGGGGGAACCAGTGCAAGACAAATGTACCTAAGTGCAGTATACAACCAGTAAGTACCTAAGTGCAGTATACAACCAGTAAGTACCTAAGTGCAGTATACAACCAGTATGTACCTAAGTGCAGTATACAACCAGTAATTAATTAAGTGCAGTATACAACCAGTATGTTCCTAAGTGCAGTATACAACCAGTGCATATACAAATATATTTGACATGTCTAACATTGCGCGCCCTGCTATGGGAGCCGCCGAGAACCTCCGGGTCCCCTGCCGCAACCTCCCTGGAGCTCCGTTGATCCACTGCTATGTGCGCACCTCCTGCTGATAGGGGGAGGGGGGTTGTGCCGGCCCACTGCCGCACTCACCAAGTAGACGGTCTCGGGAATGGACGGTCTCAGGAATGGAGCAGCAGCAGGCTTTATGGAGTGACTCCAGGGTTCCCCTCCACAGCGCTTGCGCAGCAGGGCTAGGCATACTCCCCCTGACCCCCCTCCCTGAGTCGGCACCATGGAGGTGAGAGCGCTGCGCAGAGTGGCTCCTCGCACAGCAGCAGGACACAGATTGGAGTGAGGGGGAAGGTAGGGCTAGTAGTTCCGGTTCCCCTCCACTGGGGGCCCCTATGCTTGTGGGGCCCCCGGGCAACTGCCCACAGTGCTCATAGATTAAGAAGGTCCTGGTTGGCGCCTGTGGACAGCTTTTACTGTGGCCCTGTGCACCTGTTCACGGAAGTCTCAAGAATACCCTAATTGTGAGTGCTTGTCCTATTGCTTCTAGATCCTTAGAGGTCATTTATTTGCATCTTTTCACCAAAACAATATTTAAGCCTACTAACCCTTTCAAAGTAAACTTAGTCAATTCTGTTTACCTTGTTGGGGTTAGCAGGCTTAAATCATTTTTTTTTCTCAAAAGATGATACTAAATTACACCTAATTAAAAGATTTAGGATTAAAAGGTAGAATTTCATGAATACATTACATGTCACTTTGGGAGGAGCACAGGATTTTTATATTTGTTTTCTATAAATATATGGTCAATTCCCTTTCCCTAGCAGCATACTCCATAAAGGTATTGGATGTTATATAGTTACATACTGTAGTTACATACTAGTTGAGGTTGAAAAAAAACATTTGTCTATCAACTTCAACCTTTGTTAAAATTGAGACGACAGATACTTATCATATTTCAGTACTGTGATACTACTGATAGATTATGTTATAGGGGTACATTACAGTAGGTCAGAGTTCACCTACATAATTCTCTTTGGCTAAATACTTGATTTATCAAGTATATGTTTGTAAGTGCATTATTTTGAATTGTACCTTTATTTATATTTAATAAATATGCTGCACTATGAGGGCTGCTTTGCGGTGCCCCCTCTTTGTTCTTGATTTGCAATTTTTACAGAGGACTAGAAAACATCTGGATGAGGAGGCACCGAGCACACTCTGAAACACTGCATGGACAGAAGAACACCTACTGTATATACATCATCGCAGACTGATAGGTGGTAATATTTGTACTTATTCTGAACCTGTCTTTGCCATTTACATATGTAGAAGTTAGTTCTCTTACCAATACTCATACTCTGTATGGTAGGTTTTCAGTACTTTTTTTTTGTTTGCTTTTGTTTACTGTGTTCCTATAGAATCCCAAGGAATGTGTGTAATTTGGGGCTGAGAGAAATGATAAACACCGACTGAATGTTACAGAGAATTGCTGGATTGTGAATAGATTACTCCTATACCATAGTGCATCCAATAAACTCAAATGCCTCCAAATGGAGTGAGAATTAGAGATGCGAAAATGTCTCCAATTTTGCTTCGGGACATAGTTTTACCACTTTTCAGTCGAAATTTGCAAAAATTGTAGTATATAACGGGCTATGTGACCTTGCACATTCAATTTAAATTCTTGGGGAATTTTTTCAGGGAAGCTTGATCATTTTAACAACATTTTCGTGGAATACATTTTGCCAGGTTTGAAAACTTGCACATCTCTAGTGAGTATCCTCTTTTGGGGAAACATCTACTAAAAGCAGTCCAGAGAGCGTCAGAAGAAATGATCTGGCAAGGCACTCCAACATGGTCTAGAAGAAGATGTACCGTACCTTCATATTTCCTGAGCTGTCTTATGTCTTGTAGAAATGTATTTAAATAGCTGAACAGCATCTTTTACTTGCATAATGTCTGGAAGTTGCTTGCAGACCGCATGAAGTAAGCACTAGATTGAGAAAATTGCATGAATTCCACAGATTTAAAGAAAACCATTGGATTTTTTAGGCTTAATAATTGATATATTAGCTCGTGATGTATGTATGTATGTATGTGTTCACTGACGGCAGTATACATAATTTTTACAGCGTGACCTTTGCTTCATGATGCAACTCCTGTGGACGATATGAGAGACTGCAATCTATGTTGGAATCATTCTCCCTTCGACTGACTCATATACAATTATGGACAGCTGAGTATCACTTTCTCTGCTGCTTTGAGACTTTTCCCCTTTTTAGGATGTAGGCAAACGCTGGTTTGATTGAGCATCCAGTACTGGCTTTATTTTTCATTCTATAACCAGGTGATTTGCTCTTTTGTATGAATCCACAGGAATGTTTTGCACTCGTGTTTTTTGATATTTTCATTATTTTTTGGTTATTGCTGCACAGGGTTTGAGTATTTTTCATCTTATTTTCCCCTGTGTCTCCCCCTTGGTTTAAGATATATTAATTTTTTCTTATGTTCACTATTGTGTATATAAGTTTATTCATTGTATATACTTAATTATTTTTTCTTTTAGCTTTAGTTATATTATTTGTAGCTAGGATCCTTAGGGGGTGTTGTAATCCTTTAGCTCATTTGTATCACCTCATATTTTTGAGAGGTATATTATTACATTTTTGATACATTTAAGCTCTTGGTTTAACTTTCAGCGATATTATATGTATTATTTTTCTAGTCACAGTTTTTTTATTTTTGTTTTGCTGCCTACAGTGTGTTTATGTTTTTAATGTTAGTGTGTCTTATTGCTCGCTATTAAAATCATTTCCTTTTTCTATTTTGACTTAGAATCCCAGTCTTTTTTCTTTATATTAGATTAGTTATTCTGTGGTATATTTAGAGTGCTATTTTGGGGATTGTCTCAGTCTTTTTGTGTGTTATATGTATGTATGTAGATCTTTATTTGTATATAAAGGTGGGAAAATTTATTTTGCAAATTTAGATCCGCAGCGGATCAGCTGGTTCCTTTGGTCTGCGGATTTCAGTGGATCAACGTCAAAAAGGGCGAACCGCGTTGTGCAGATATTTTGTTATTAACAAAGCACTCCGCAGATCCGGCAACCCATGGACGGATTTGTAGCATGCAATCCATGGATTCCGCAACACGTGGTCAGATTTGTAGGATCCAATCCATGAATTCATCAATCCGTTGGTGGATTCTTAAGAATTCGCCAACGGATTGCTGAATCCGCGGATTGGATTCTACAAAATCCGTTCGCGGGTTTTATCCAATGGCGGATTTTGATGAATCTGCACAGATTAAAACTGCCCAAATGCGTTTACGGATTTTACACCGCGACACAGATTTTGGGGGCAACATCGGCGAATATCCGGGTAACAGATTGCGGCAGATTTGCCCATGTTATTTGTATAGACCCATCCATGTACAAAATGCTTTAAAGTAGTATTACACATGACACTGTAATAATAGGAGACATAATAGAAATAAGCTCTTCAGACATAAAACTAACCATTAGGAAAAGGAGTCCCTCCCCAAAGAGCGTACATATTTTACAATGTGGTATTGTTAATGTTAAATTTCAATGCACTTTATAATAAAAAAAATACTTTGAATGTATTGTATAAATATTTTAAACACAAGTACAATATACATTCTAAAATATAATGTAAATCCTCACACCTTCATATACCTCAAAACTGGAACAACCTACCGGAGACTCTCACATCCACCACCAGTTTAAGTTCTTTCAAATCTAAAGCTGTCTCACATTTTAATCTGGTCTGTAACTGTTTCATACTCTCATAATATATATTATCTCTAACTGTGCACGCAATGTCTTGTATATAATGTATACCCTGTTCATTTATGTAACTGTATTTGTAACCATGTATTATTTGTATTAACTCTGTGCCCAGGACATACTTGAAAACGGGGAGGTAACTCTCAATGTATTACTTCCTGGTAAAATATTTTATAAACAATATATAATGTATTAGGGTTTACGTTTTCATTGTTTTACATTAGTTTTATAGTGTCAATGAAGCTTTACGCTGTAGTAATGCAGGTCTTCCAGTGTGCCTACTTAAGGCACCCCAACATAGTAGGGTCAATGATGGGGCTACTGCTGCTTACTGAATGACATCTTGTTGTACATTAAAATGACAGTAGCTCATTTTAATGTAAGAACACCTGACTGTGTCTTCGCCAAACCTGTCTCCTGGAGCCAGACCGTGGGAACTATTCAAAATATGATCTGCAGATTTTTTTGCTAAAAATGCAATCAGCACATGGTAATCCTAAAACAAATTTGCACAAACAAATTCAGGTGGATACATCCTAATTTGCCATTGGATTAGTTCCGCACGGATTTAATATTAAATGCGATTGCTGATTTTTCAAAATCCAATTCGCCAAGACCAAAGAGAGAGAGAGAGAGAGAGATCTGCCAATAGGATATGCAAAAGTAAATTGTAATGACTCCTACACTAGCATAAAACAGAAAATACAGAAGTTTCTTTAAGATTGGCAAAGTTTGGAATATATTTCATTTATTGGATGATATAACAGCTCATAGAATTGTCTAGCTGCATTTGTGTGTGTGGCCAAATTGTAACTTTCTAAAAAAAAACTTGTGAAATACTAATGGCCAACATGATGCAAAGAAAAAATATTTTTTCCCTTAATAAATCCAGTGCTATTTTTATAATACCAATTTACAGGTTTTGCATACATTTAGATTTAGTAGATTGTAAGCTCTTCGGGCAGGGACTCCTTTTCCTAATGTTTACTTTTACGTCTGAAGCGCTTATTCCCATTATGTCATGATATTTTGTCAAATGTATTACTGCTTTAAAGTACTACAGTATGTACATGTATTGCACTATATAAATAAAAATATACAAGCATACAGTACATATGGGGAAAAACATGTTATTTGCAACATGTGAGATGTGACTGAAAAAAAATAATAGAAACCTTTAGACTATTTAAGGCAAATTATAGTTCTGAATGACTGCATTTAGAGAAAAAAAGGATAAAGGAAGAGAATCCCTAAATGATATGTCTTACTGTTCAACCAGTATAAAGTTATCTGACATGGTGTTTCAAATTGGTATTAAATATCATTGATTGTGACCAAGATTTAATGGAACAAAGACATAAGATAGAAAGCCCAGGGTTATAAGACTTCTGATTAAAGTGGAGCCTTAGAATGTAGTGCAGTAATTTGTTATTCTGGTGCATCAACTATTTTGTGAGGTTTTAAGGTCATTCTGCTCTTTCAAGGCTGCAAGCTGATTCATTCTAAGTAGGTTTTACCCTTGAGAATGTATTTGTTTCGTACTGATTTATGTGGTGTCTTATGCCTCTAGATTTTGTTCTGTGAAGAGTAGCTAGTTTCACAATGGGTCTTAATCAATGAGTATGAGAATGGTCTTAATTAATTGAAGTAAAAAATGCAGTTTATAGCAACTAGGTGTAGTTTATTCAGGATACAACAAGCTGGTCCCTGCAATTCAATTGGGAAACAATTGACTATATTACAGCACAGCAGAAACTTTGAAACTACATTATCTTCAACGTTAGCAAATGTAAATATTTTATATATAAGATACTGACTACACAACTTGTCAATATTGGTGCAAACATGGTACCAAATTAATAAATACTTTTTTTATTGCTATATATATATATATATATATATATATATATATATATGTTTACATTGAATGCTATTTATTCTTGTCTGACTGTTGTTTATCCTCATTTACTAGCTTGCATAAATGTTAAGTTTTACTTGGTCAAGGATGTGCCCCATTAGTTGAAATCTTTATTGTGAGGACGCTGTGACTCTCGCTAGGTTTGATGCGGAACATTACACCTTTGCACAGGCAAGCACTCACTGCTGACACAAAGGGCACAAACATTAAACTTGATCAATTTAACTCAATTGATAATAATGTTGAGCCGTTGGTATCTCCACGTCTATATGATTTTGTTCATTCACATTTTCCCATAACTGAAACCTTCACAAAACCAAACACAAAAGTTTTAACAAACGAAACCAAAAGCAAAAAAACTAAAACAGGGGGGTCAAACTGTAGAAAAACACATCGGAATTGTATCTTATGCAATTTCTTTATTGTTACATACAGATATATTTATGATGAAAGATTGATAAAAAACGATAAAGCATTTGTAGAAGAAAATGTGGCCTGATTTCTTTTCTGCCTTTTAATATTCATGTTCTGCATGTAAAAGGGATTATCTTAATATATTTCCCAGATGCTTAGGAGGAAAGTTTTTAATATAGCTAATGCTTTGCTAGGAAGGAACTGGAGGAAAACATTGGATTTCTTAAATCCAAGGACTTTGGTTCTTGTGATCAGCCAGGAAGCCATTTCGTATGCCACATGAGGAAAGATGTGAAATAATTGCTTTGTACTGTCTATGTGTAACATTGGAGTTGGAGAGAAAAAGCAATAAATATAGTAGAATGCATCAACCATGGAAGACTATTTGGAAACAGACACATAGAAAGCAACAGACTGGTGACCAATTTCTTAACTGGGGATATTTTTTAACACTTTATCATTGTGTTATGTGTAAGGGCTGAGGGACCAGTTGAGACGGAGGCCCGCGGGCAAGCTAGGGACTTTCCCACCAGCAGGAGAATCCTCCCGAGGCGGGCCCCGGCTTCCCCCTGGCGGCACAGTCACTACACACTGTGACGCGTCAGACGCTATGGGATACAAGAGAATTGTGAATCCTAGCGTTGACGCGTGTCACGTGGTGGGCCGTGAGCCAATGAGGAGGGGATGATTCGGGAGGAGGAGAGGCTTCGGGGAGGGAGCAGGGGAAAAGGAGTGTGGAGGGACAGCCAGGGAGGCTTGTATGTGATGTGTGTGGGGATGTGTATGTGTGTGTCTGAGTGCCTGTCTGTGTTTGTGTATATGTGTGTGTCTGAGTGCCTATCTGTTGTTTGTGTATGTGGGTGCCTGAGTGCGGTTGAGTGCCGCCTCGTCTGGTCTGTGTGTGTGTGTATGTGTATGAGTGCCTGCGTGAGGTGCGTGTCGTGTGTGAGGAGTGCCTGCGTGTGTATGTGTGTGTGTGCTTGTGATTCTTACATCAGAGCTCCAGCCCGAGCACAGGGAGAGAAGGGGGGGGAGCAGTAGCGGGTCCCTCCACTCACGCCACGCCCCCCGACTGCTCAGAGCCTCCCTATCCCCCCACTCCCGCCCACCTCCACGCTCCGGCTCCAGCTCCCTACAGACCACATATTGCGGTCTGTGTATGTCAGCGCCCCGCCTAGTCTGCAGTGCGGGAGTGCTGACGGAGTGGGAGCGGGGCCTAGCCTTAAGCAGAAAAAAATGACGCGTACTTGATTTTTTGTTGATAAGACATATTTCTGACATAAACAGGTCAAATTTAAAACATGGGAATTATATATATATATATATTATATATCAAAACAAAAACGAAAAAGCGAAGCAGCGCCTCTAATACAGCCTAAACAAAACTGTGACTAAGTTAACCTACCTATGAATACATCCAGTGACGGTGGTGGCAAGGTAAAGCTAAATATACTTAAAACCAGTATTAACAAGGATGATATTAAGTCTAAATGATAAGTGTTGAATAACAATAACCTAATACTTTAATAAAAAATATTATAACAGATCAAATAGAGTAGTATAAATATATATAAAATTAGATTGCAAAGTGAATTGATTTAAAAAACCTACAAAAAAACCTCAGAAACAAGTAGGGGGCTCATGCAGAGAGCATAGATGCAACGGAAATAGCGACCATATTCTGGACTAAAAAACTAGCCAGAAATGCTAAACTTGAGGAGAAAATGGCGCGATTTTTAAAGTGCTATGAAATTTTCAGAGCTGTAAAACTCGCCAAAACTTGGCGAAGAACTGAACTCGCCTGCTTAATATAGCGTTGTATTCCAGAATCTCCGAATGCGGAACACGCCAATATGTGAATAGTATGGATAGTTTCAAATAGCCAGGAAAGTTGGCAATTTGCAGTTTGTTGCCGAAATGAGTTAACGACGTTCCCTGGCCATAACACCTTCACTAAGGCCAATCTGAGGCTATTTTACAGCTATTTTAAAATTTTTTAACGTCCTCTCTGCATAAGACCAAAGTCTGATTCCAAAAAATATAGCATCCATGTATAAGGTAGCCCGTTTCAAAGGGTCACTCCTCCCTTAGGATTACCTATGAAAAAAGAAAAGAAAGAAACAGGCGCAGACCTAGTTGACAGTAACGCTGATAACAAAGCGTTTATAGAACATTTGAAATCAGTCCAAATGCCACGACAAAGGTACAAGGTGAAAAGCAGGTATGAGATACGGCTCTAATAGCTGTACGCCGTCCGATATCGCAATGGCGACTCTCCTGTCTGTTCTATGTGTAGTTGAGAACGGAGTGACGTCATCTGGTTGGGCGCCCCGCCACAGGAAGTCCCTCCGGAAACCAGCACCTCCCAATTCCTTACGGATGGCAATGAACACCGGGGGAACAAAAGGAAAAAAGGATCAAGCGTCTTCTTCAGCCTCAACAGCCTGCAAAGTCTCTCAAACCAAGCAGTGAATAGGGTCGTGGTGAAATGACAGCCTCCACTCTAGCCACCCTACACGGTTCGTATTATGATGACTTCACGGGGGTCCCCGGTTTACGTTGGTGGCGGTGGAAAAAGGCAAACAAGAAACCTCCACCGTATTGCATATAGCAAATAAAAAAGATCACTTGTGAGACATGTGATGTGCTCACAAGTGATCTTTTGTTGCTATATATAATATATATATAATAATAGATATATATTTATAGATATATATATATAGATATTTATATTATATATAATATCCATAAATAATTTGCGTTTAAACTAATATTGGCAAAATTATTGTAAATGTAAGCATTATAGTGTGCTTAAGCTTAAAGTACCACTATATTTATTGTAATGCTACAATATACAGGTGCGCCAAAGAGCAGTCGAAATGCCTGCTTAAATTGCCTTGGGGAAAATCTGGGCTATCACAACAAGATCCAGGTAACATGCTGGGGTACATGCTGACAAGATTTCAGTGTCATTTTAATGGCCCATGGACTTAACACAGCAGGGGTCCCTGGCATTCCCTCGTTATGAATGGGATGCCAGGGACCCCCACTGTTATCCGAGGGTCATTAGTCATGTCTGCAGAAATGTCACTGAAGAATGGTGCAGCATGTATCACCAGCATGTACCAGCATGAACTGCGGTTCGTGTTGGTGATTGACCCCAGGTTGTAGATACTCATCGGTACGACTGTACAGTTGTACAAAGTGCTTGCAATTTCTTCCGGTGCCTCAGCTTAGAACAACATTAGTTGTCAAAGGTTACACCGAGTTAGCATTGGATATATATTCATATCTCTCTATTACAAGAGCACTGCACGTATTTCTCTCACTATAAAATGAGTGAGAAAATCATGAAGAACTAAGCTCAACTGGGGCTAAATTGGTTAACCCACACAAGCGGGTTTGAGGTCATGTTAGTAATAGAAATGAACCTCGATAAGAAACGCGGTGGGTGGGGGGTAAGCCCCTACTGCCTATAAAATCTGACCAAAGTCTTGAAGACAGGGGGGTCTATTAATCAAAACTTCCAGCTGCAAAATCAGTGCAAAAGTAATCAGTATCATACAGATGTTTTAATAAATGAGTGTGTGAATGTATTAAGCACTTGTGGTATATCAAATGTATCAGGTCATAGCACAAGCAATTAGAACATATGCACTACCATGTGCAAAGTGGTATAATTTCATCTGATTGGTTTCTGGGGGGTTTATATGATACATTGTGTGCGTATCATAATCCATTCCCTGAAGAAATCAGTCTACATGAGAGAAACACATAGGGTCACATGTTGTGGTGATTTGTCAAGGCGTATATGTGCGGATACCCTACATGAAGTGACTTGGGAAATCCGCTGTACCATTCACATCCGTACCTGCCTGCTAACTAACGGCACAAAGTTTGTGACGGAGGAGGATCTCAGCTGTTAACATGTGTGAGTTCCTGTGGGAGGGAGTTTGTGACGGGCAGTTCAAGACGATTCAAGCAACGGAGGGAAGTTCCAGCGACTTGATGGGGCATGAGGCTTAATCTCATAAAAGCCTAATTACTCAGTATCTTTGTTTGTGAGTTTTGAATTGTGAGCTATGGAATTATTCAATTTATCTTGTAGAAATAAGGCAATAGGATTGGACACTTTTTGTTTTCTTTGTGTGTATATATATAATCTTTATTATATTATTTGTGAAAGCTGTAATGCATGTCTGAATGTTTCTGTGTCCCTAGGGGAATTCTCATTGGTCCCTTGAGGCCGCACGCCCCACACCTCTCGTGGCCTGAGGTGGAGGGACGACACACAACACACACACACACCACACCACACACACACACACACACACACACACACACACCACACACACACACACAAACTCACACTCTCTCTGTGCTGGCCTCACTATCCCCAGTCAGTTGGACTGCAGCTCACCTTCCACACACCCCCACTCTCTCCCGGTGCCCCTCTCTCCTGGTGCCCCTCACTCTCTCCCCCTCCCCACCCTCACCTAAATCCCCACGCTCCGCAACATCTCCAGCCGCACATCACCCTCACCGGCACCGACTCCGGAGAGGGAAGGAGGAAGCGCAGCCCCCTCATGCTCAGCAGCAAAACTCCCAGGCTCATCCCCCTCGCTCACAACAAGGAACGGAGGGAAGCACGGCACGGCCCGGGCCTCCTGCACTCCCACTCACGTGACGAGGCTCACGGATGGTAGGGGAGCGCGGCGAGGCCTCCTCCTCACGTGCACGGCTCCAAACGGAGGGTAAGAGAGGCGCGGGGCCTCATGCATTTGCCCCCCCCCCCGCCAGATCCTGAATCACCTCCTGCCACAGACAGATGCCACGGGGTCAAAGGTAAGTCACCACATCTCCCACCCATGCCACTGTCACCCAGTCACCACACAACCACCCAGTCACCCACCACACCCACCCAGTCACCAGTACACTTTCACCCAGTCACCCACTTGCACCCAGTCACCCAACTCACTCACCCACCCACCTCATCACCCAACGCAGTCACCCAACCACCCACTCAGTCACCACCCAGCACCCACCCACTCACTCAGTCACACACCCACTCACTCAGTAACACACACCAACCCACTCAGTCACCCACCCACCCACTCACTCAGTCACCCACCCACCCACTCACTTAGTCACCCACCACTCACTAGTCACCACCCACTCCACTTAGTCACCCCACCGATCACTCAGTCCCACCAACTACTCAGTCAACCACACACCCACCCACCCGTCACCCACACACCACCACCCCAGTCACCACCCACCACCCACCCAATCACCAGTCATTGTACCCATCACCACTTTAACCCAATCACCCCACTCTACTCAGTCACCCCACTCACTCAGTCACCCGCCCACTCCATCAGTCACCCACCCACTCACTCAGTCACCCACCCAAGCAGTCACCCCACCCACTCACTCAGTCAGCCCACCCACCACTCAAAGGTGTATAATAAGTGTGCTAAAAGCGCTAGTGCAATGATAATAATGAAAAAACAGAAAAAAAACAAAACCTGAGATACAGTCCTAGAGGATAGGGAGTCCTGGAGCTGCCGTTAGAGGGTTAATCTGGAGCTTCCGACCAATATGCAGAAGAATTGGGTGTGGAAAAACCTCTTATGGCGCTGAGGGTAAGTTGCTGCGAACCAAAAGTCTTGGCTGAGGTTTCTTTTTGAAGGCTCAGAAGGACGGGAGACAAAGAGAAGTACAAAAAAAACCACCAATGGTTGTATACCCTTTAGGACAATATGAGACATATGGAGAAAATATGGAGCATTTATATTAAAACAATTGGACTACAATTGATGTAAAACATGAACTGTAAATAACAGTAGATCTCTGTGGTTTAAAAGAAAGAGGAGCTTCCTAGCACTTGGGCCGAAAGAAGCCTTGCTGCTACACCTGAGTAAAACTGATAATCCTACTCACCGTCCTGGAGTGGATGTTGCAATTGGTACGGGGTCATTTAACCAGGGGTGGCCGTCTGCTGTGGGGGCTGGGAGTCTGCTTTTGAAGCAGAGGGGGATTTCCAGGAAGTACTCGTGTGTAATCAACTGGTGGATTTTCGCGGTCTACTCGCGGACGTCATCGCCGGATTGGCTCAGCTACGGTGGTCCTGGATGCCACAATACCTTCCTACGGGTTCGTCGAAACATCGGCACGTGTTTCTTAGTCAGGAAAATGCTACACGGGTTGGGCTCCTTATATACCTCAATGTTCAATTAGCGGATGGGAAATCCCAGAAAGGCTGTCCATAAGAGTGCCATAAACACCTTATCATTAGTGCAAAAGAAATATAAAGGACACTTAATATGTTTGCAAGGAATAAATGCCTGCAGGAATGATATAACAGCTCATTTAACAATCGGAATGCAGATATAAATCACACGAATACAATTGGTATTGGTGCTAGTATTCCCTGAAATCAAATTTGATTTGCTTTAAAACCAATTTCAAACCCAATGATAGATTGTATTGGTTATAAGAGATAAATGTTGATTGGTATATAGATGTTGACCAGGGGAATTCAGTGTTAATACAGCACAGTAACCAGTGCTTTATACATGTGTATAATACAATATAATCCATATTAATAGTATGATGCAGATATATTTAACCCAATTGCAATACAATAATACCCACATTTTGTCTGCTTGTGGAGTGAGTCTACAACAAAGGGCATCAAAATAAACCATTTCTATCTAAAATTTAGACATCAATGTTATACAGACAATTATACAGTTTAATCTAATAATTGTAGTTTCTACAGTTTAATCTGTTAATTACATAGTGGCCAGAAAAAATGACGTATTTGATGTAATAAAATCAGATTATAGGTGCCTCATGCAGGAGTAAGCGACGATTATGCTGAAATCGGCACGCTATCGATTGAGTTAATGTATGGCGTTTTTCCCTCTCCGTTGCGTAAGTGCCGAATACATTCAAATCAAGCCGAAAACAAATCCGCCCACTCTTCACGGATGATAGCGATCACACACAGGTGTATCGGAGTGCGTGCGGGGTGCTGTTAGGTGCACAATCACCAATCTTGTGATCAGGCCGAAACAAGCATGTTTTTGATTGCGCGCCATATTTAAAGGCAACGTGTAATGCTAATCATTATCTGTGTTGTTGGGAGTGAGAGAGAGAGAGAGACGCACAGAGATGGCCGATGAAGAGTTGCTAGTGACTGAGAGATTGTTGGTGTATTGGGTGAGCTTTGTCCATTGTGTTTGTTAATCTTTTCTTGTATATATGTCGCGCAAGGGGTCGGGTGATGCCTGTACATTTGGTCGTTTTTTGTGAGTGCTGGAAAAGTATGCCCGCAAAGAGTGGAAGAGTGATGCTGGTGGAGTGGGGAGTGCTACTCGTACGAGTACGCGTCGGAGTGAACGTTCGTTAAGGGGAGTGATGTTGCTGGTGCACCGAGAGTGGTGTTGCTGGAGTGGGGTGCGGTGCTGGGGGAAGTGGAGTGCTGTTGTGGGAGTGGAGTGCCTGGTGCATGCGAGTGTGTTGCTGGGGAGTGGGAGTGCTGTTGTTGGAGTGGGAGGATGATGTTGTGGGAGTGGGGAGTGCTGTTGCTGTGAGGGGAGTGCTGGTGCTGGGAGTGCTGGTGCCTAGGAGTGTGAGTGCTGGTGCTAGGAGTGTGAGGTGCTGGTGCATTGCTAGGAGTGTGAGTGCTGGTGCTGTGCTAGAGTGGGGAGAAGGTGCTGGTGCTTGGGAGTTGCTGTGGTTGGCCGCAGTTGATGATGGGGTGTCTGGTTGGTGGCGTGCTTGCTGGTGCCAGCTTTTGGGAAGGGCTCTTCATTGAAGAATGAGGGAGTCCAGTAGCACCAGCCAAGCTCTGACCCCTAAACTGCTCGGAGAAAAAGGTGTGGAGAAGCACGTAATCCTCGCTTCAATGACCAGGAAAATTAGTGGGCTCTGGCACTGGCATCGGAGCACTATGACAGTCTCTATGGCAATTTAGTAGGTAAGTGATAACTTTACTTTATTATTCAAATACATGTGATCCTAGAGTCATTGAGTTTGTTCATAGCAAATAGGGGTACACAATATCTTTTTATGTTCATTAGTGTGGGAAACACAGCTTTTATCATGCCTTACAAAGGACAATAAACACAGGCAGGTCAATTTGCAGAACTGCATTTTACCAAAAAAAAAATTTTTTATGAATGCAACCTGCTTACTTTTGTATAGGTTTAGTAGGAATTGATCATGGGCGTCCATATACACATAAAAACAGCCGGTGGACTATCTCTTGGAACAGCTAGAAGTGTAGGAAACTGGTGCTTATATTATTATTATTACCTCATATCTTTTATATGTTTTCAAAGGGCGGACAAGGGCCAGCAAGCAAAAAAGACATGTGGGACACAATAGTCCATTGGTGTCAAGCCGTGTGGCAAGTGTCAGGACAAGTATCATTGTCGGCAAAGATTGATGATATTAGGTCCAAATTGAAAAAGAAAAATACAAGACCAACGGCGTGTGCATTGCTACTGGCACTGGAGGTGGGCCCACACAACAACGTCTCATATTGACTCCATTGGAGGAGCTGCTTCGGCCAAATTACGTACGGTCCGTCGTGGAAGGCTTTGTCTGGTGACGTGACATTGGAATTTATCCGCACAATTTCCAGCAGGTGATAAATTATACTGTACTAGGCGTGTTGTTGGCTTACAGTTATTTTGCCCTTTACTGCTTTTATTACTGTCTTAACAATATAAGAACTACCTGCATTATCATGTATAGGTCTGATTCTGTATATATAGCATCTCAAAAGACATATATGTCGTAGTCCCTACTAAAAGCCAGTAACTAATATAGCACGTGCAATTGCGGTGCTCATTACATGGAATTCCCCCAACATGCATAGCTGCAGTGGAAGCAATGATGGGGCGAAGTGGGGAACACAGGGTTAGTACACATGTGGAACACATGTTCATGAGAAAATTATAGTAGCACAGTACAGAACAGAAATATGTATCATATGTATTGTGTATTTTATGATTTTACTCCGACAAACATGACATTACTGCCTATTTTAAGCATGCATCAACGAAATTGCATGTAAAGGCCTCCTACAAACTCACTGGCACTAACACATCTTAGTGGGCTTATGAAAAGGTCCATTTTTGCTTTATATGTCATATACAGGACAGATAAGGAGGACACACGTATCATATGTTATGTCATTGTTTTTCATAACTAAACACTGCAGATGACTACTTAGCTCATCTACAATTGTGTTAAAGCAGGAGAGCAGCTGCAATAATAATCTCATCACAAGCATAAACTTCAACAGAGGGGGTGGGGTTCAGCCACACCACACTAATAAAGCCTCATTTCACGGTCAACTTAGTTCAACACCCTTGTCACTGTTTCAAGTAATTGAAAGGTTTTAGTGGCTGATTAGGCTTTTTGGGGACGGGAAATACCGTTCTTACACCTGAAAGCACATACTGAAGTTAATCACACTCATTTGAAAGCTTAACTCTAGCTACTAAAGGCATCCCACAACTCTATACTTATCAAGCGTACGTCACACATTAGTTCACTCATATCTATAGGGAACTAATATCAAAGACAAATTATCACACACTGATGTGTTGTTTGTTGAGTCACAGGCCACATGCAAGGGGGCCAAATCTGCATTAATGTACCACAAATATCCTCATACCAAAAAAACACTTTTTGCAATATGACCACCTTTCTGATAACCATGTGAATGGTACTCTTCATGATAGTTAGTAACATTATGATACTTTTCATACACAACATATGATTTTATGTACTATTATAGTTAATCTATTTATCCTCACGCATTGACTGCAGAAGAAACATAGTATGTGTATGTGAGGGAACTCAAAACTTTAAGTAACAGGCATGACAGGGTTTATTACAAACATTTATGTTCACTTCCACACATTTTAGGTGAAGGAAATGATGTTGGTAGTTTTAGTTTAATCATAATACAGAACAGACAATAAGTGTTTGTTCAATATTTACACATGTAAAATGTAAAACTTATGTTATGTATATATAGTTGACCCTGGAGGGAACATGTGTCACCTGAGTGGAACAAGTGTCTGCACCCTGTGGGGGGTCAGCCAGATCAAAACAACTAGAGGTGAGTGTATATTTGTGCCATATTAAATATGTGCTCTTCTATATGTTATGTTGTTCAGTTCATTAGTGTTTTGCAATCTCTTTAAATAGGATTATTAGTGTCAGTGCAAATTAAGTGTAAGGCAACATGTATGTGTTAGTGATGTGAACTCTCAGTAGGACTCGAGTTTAGAGCAACTTTTCATTAATTCATATTTCATACGAGTCCAAACAGTATTCGTAAGTCAAGGCTAGTTTTTCAGTGAGGTTATAAAAGTATGCTAAATGTTAGGTGTACTTAGGACACAGTACACTTACATAGTAACCACAGCATACATTAACATGCCATTTAATAATGTGTAACATTCTTTATAGAACATCATGTGAGAGGATGATGAGTATGATGAGGATGACGCCGCAGAAGAGATGAAATAACAATCATGTGGCCATGAAGAGGTGCCAATAGAACTGTTGTTTACCGCCAAATCGTCCATCAACTGCACATACGAGCCAAGATAGCTTCGAGGAGAAAAATAGTGGACGCAGAGAAGAAAGAAGAAAATAGTCGCCATTCAGACATGATGACAGTGCTGGAAAGGGATGATGGATGCAGGAAGACACAGTATCACAATTGGCACATCTCCCAGAGTCTTCATGAAGTGCTATAAACAGTTGCAAAAAATCAACAACCTCTTCGAAGCATAGTTGTCAGCAAACAAAAGCTAATTATGGAGAATGACTAATGTACCACAATGCAACACCTTCACAGCCAGGATCTGTTCATGCAGGTCAGTTTCACCAATATTGATATTCATTCACCAGGCCCAAATGTACCGGTCAAGTAGCAGACATTGCTGTGCAGGTCCTGACGACATCCTACCGCTGCCTTGTAACAAATTCAGCAGCTGACACACAAAGGAGCCACACAAAAAGAAAACACAAAAGCAGGGGTTTTGTTTAGTACTGACAGTTCTTGTCAAAACAAAAAAAGACCACTGAAACAGGACCGACCATCACTTGTGCAGTGTCTACCAACTTTGCTCAACATGTGTCAGGGGCGCAAAGCCTGTCGGTGATTGAGGCAATTGCCACAAGCCCTGTCCGGAACAGTTCCAGTACCCACAAGCCGTAGTGAGTCACGCCAAAAGCCCTGTAGGGTGAACGCTGCCCAAAAGCCCTGTAGCGGAATCGCTGCCCAAAACCCTGTAGGTGAATCGCTGCCAAAAGCCCTGTAGGTGAATCACTGCCCAAAGCCTGTAGGTGAGTCAATGGCCAAAGCCTGTAGGTGAGGTCACTGCCCAAAGCACTGTAGGTGAGTCACTGCCAAAAGCACTGTAGGTGAGTCACTGGCCACAAGCCCTGTAGGGTGAGGTCACTGGCCACGCCCCTGCCCGTGGAAGTGCAGAGGCCACTCAAAGGGGCTCTGTTTGGCCTAAAGTGCGCTGGCAAAAGAAAAAGGAAAATTCAAGAGACAAACAAGCCGGCCGTACTCGCTCGCAAAAGGAAAAAAAAAATAATGTGATTAATTTTTTGCAGAAAAATGTCTTTGGCCTTGTTTTGTTGACTTCGATTATCTTAATTACTATGTGTATGTATGCTGAAGATGTGTGGTTTCCAAACTTTCAACTATGTTCTTGTACACGTGAAGTTTGGAAAGGTAAACCACTCATAATTAATGTGTTATAATATTTAGGTTGTAATCGATGGTCAGTAATGGTCCACAGGAGCCAGTTGCTAAGTTTAGAGGAGTGCCATTGACTTTGCAGCAAAACATTGCATTTGGGTGTGTTAATTGAGTAAAGAACACGCATATAATATTTAGTCAATGCAGTTATTTTTAAAAACACCTAAGTAATGCAACATCTTCTTGTACGTGTACAGCAGGATATGTTGAAATTATTACTTACCTTGCCTTGCTGGCCTGTATTTGATCCTTTAATCATGTGGTTCGTTTCTATAACATCTCAGAATGTATAATAATAGAGATTACACACACACACACACATGGAGGTGTGTGTGTGTGTGTTGTGGGTGTTGTGTGTGGTGTGTGTGTGTGTGGTGTGTGTGTGTGTGTGTTGTGTTGTGGTGTGTTTTGTGGGGTATGTGTTGTATATGTGTATGGAATGGGTATATATGTCTATGTGTATATATATGTATTGTGTATTATGGTATAATATATATATATATATATATATAATAATATATATAGTACTAATAACTGGTATACATGTATTTTACAAACTAATACACTTCATGCTTCATTGTGAAAACACTATTTTAATATACGGCTCTAATGTTGAGGAATATCCTAAGTATGAGACTCATAGAACAGTATTGTGGCTTATACACCCTGTTTATTACTTAATTCAATCATGTTTCTACCATTAATAGGGTTTCATAAAGCGTGGGTAACTATAATGCCACAATGTTGTGTGTACGTGTCTCCATATTAAAAGTAAAAGAACATTATAATATTATAAATATATATATATTTTTTTAAGAGAGATATATTATATATATACTATATAGTAGTACACCGTTTTAGAACTCAGTTCATGAACAGGGAGTTAACCAACTTTCACTATCCTCAGCAGAATGTAAGCGGGGAGAAAAAATTACATTACTTTTCGCAGGGTGGTGTGTATTGTTTTTACTGAGATCAGTCCTGGCTACGAATATATTTTCACACGTGGTTCTTTGTTCGGCTGTTTAGTCAAAAATAACACTATGTGAACCATTCAAAGTCTAGTGGATGTTGTTCTCCACAAAACGAGATAAAAGGAAGGAGTAAAGTGTTTCTCCCACCAGTCCCATATCACGAACCACAACGTGTGTTACCAATAGACAAACAATCAATGGCGTTTGAATATAAGGAGTCCAAGTAGTAGTTTGTGGACCTTGACAGGGAAAAACGAAGAGTTTGTTGGCCATTGCGAGCACATTCATTTTGATGAACAAATAACACAGACTGCACATGTGCAGCTTTTGTGCACTCAGACTCATGGCTGATCTGAAATTCGTGTAACAATATTAATCCCCTTTTAGGTATAAGTACATGATCTGTTGAAGCCAAATCTTGAACAGCCGGAACAGAAAGCAAGCACACGCCAAATCGAGTGATTTCATTCGAGCAAAATAGTCCTTCACTACCAAGAACGTAAGCTGAACCGATTTAATCACTTCAATAAGATTCACTTATCAGAGGTAATGACTTTTTTAACGTGCCGGATGATAAGCTACAACACACCTATGGTTTGACGGAAGATGTGCGCCACCCAGAAAAACAATTTCCTGAAAGACGGGGGCCTCTTATATTGTCAGTGAAAGGCATATTTAGTGCCTATGGCAATGAGCAATGTATCCCGCTATGACGTGATCGTTTGAATCGATAACTGCTAGCAATATCTGCAGCCTCCATATCCTGAAACCCACATTGGTACAAGAAACAAAGTATAGGAAAGTTGATTATGGTACCAGAGCCCTTTCAGCTGAAAATGCATTGGAATGGGAACTGCCGCAACGAAATGAACCTACCGGTCCCGACTAATTATTTGATAGATAAAGCGCATTGGCGTGATTCTATGAGCGCATCCTGGATCGGAGCTATGTGCCATACTGGCTTCAGCGGTGTGGTGTAGCGTGGAGAGAAAATGTAAACGGCTTTGCAGTTCTGGAGGCAGACAGTTGCCAGCCAGGCGGAAAGGAGTTAGTTCTAGAAGAATGGTAATTAAGAAACAAATCGTTATGCGTTGACTCTGCGTATAATTTTTTTTTTTTGTAAACCACACTTTTCACTTTCATGCGTGGATACAGCGTGAACATTGGCAGATCTGCATAACATGAGCGATCACAAACAAATTGTTTCCTAATACAATATAGTAGAACCTATAAAGAGTAGTACACATTGTGACGGAATAAATATACGTACTTTCCTATCCTTTTAAACATAGTAGCAACATTTTCCATTCCTCTAGTCTCAACACATACACTGTGTTTTTATCATGCAACATCTACAACATTGAAACCACCGGTCCACACACGTATGACGTGGGACCCTTGTCATGGGCCAAGGCGTCCTTAAAAGGATCTTTCACTGGATGTAATCCACGCCCCCAACGACGTGCCCGGGCCCTCAAAGCCTATTGGCTGTCATGTTTGTATATAGTAACGGTAACTGTAGGTGTGTGATCGTGCAGGCTCAGTGTTTGTAGGACCGTACCCTGGGCGTTAGCAGCGATAGTTAATTGAGTGGGAGGAGTGTTAGCGTGCGTTGCACCGTTGCTAAACATGGGACCGTCACATACGTATTTGCATTTGCCGCATGTGTACTGGCCGTGCTTTTGTTAGCAACACGTCTGTTTAAAAAGCATACAGATGTACTCCGTTTAGAACGAATGAGTTCGTCTATTGTATTTGAAATAAAGATGTTATGTTTACTGTATTTTCATTCAATGTTGTGAACGCCACCCGTACCTTTGTTTTGCGCATTCGACTAAAAGTTAGTGGACCAAGCGTGAGGAGCGTGCGCGACACACAGATGGTGCTGCGAGCATCTTTCAGTATACAGCAAACACGTTCACTCTTATACATGGTTAGCCTTGCGGTACAATTTAAAGAACACCTTACATACTGATGAACAGTTTTAACTTACTAACATGGAACATAGAAGCTGACGTGTGTACTACACAATCATATAAGCTGCGTAACGCGTTGTCACGTGATGCATATCTAGTAAGGTGCCATCTTGGACCATCATGTGTTATGCTGTATTCAGAAGATGTAGGGAAGATACATCGGATCAATGTATGATTTCAGAAGATATAACCTTATAGTGAGATGATTGATTGAGTAGGAGGAAGCCACCGACTACTATACTACATATGGACACTAATTTTATATTGCTGCAGCGCTTATTAACAACAATTAAAAATGTGATACCCTGTGCTATATTGCATACGCAACTTAATTAACAAATGAGTTGCAAAAGGTGCTCATGAATTTTATTGAGTGTTCTTTAATGACTACTAACATTTTATGACATGGTGTGTTTAATATAACAACCATCCCACTCTGTCTAACAACATTTGTGTATTCTAATATGTAAGTGAACGTATGACTGTCGAAACTATTGTAACAATAATAATAATAATATGAGCATGTTTCATGTATAGGGATGCTATTTGCAGCGAGCGATTTACAGACCATGTTCAGCCTGAGGTCCTGGCCGGTGGAACGTACAAATGGGTGTTTTTTTTTGCCGCATGAGGCACAGGAGATAAAGTGACTTGGCCAAGGTCACGAAGGAGCCCACACAGGGAATTGAAACGGCAGACTCCCCTGCTTCAAACTATCAGTGCCAGTGTGTGTCTTTACTCAGGTGGCAACTCCTTCTCCCAATTTAAGGACACTTACAACCAAGTGCCATTTTATTTTAAAATCTCTTGTTACATGGGTATTAGATAAAATGGTTTGGGACTGTAGCAATAATTACGGGCCAGATGTATGGTCCCCCCAATGCAAGAGTGTTCTGAAATTGACATCACCATCATGTTATGAAGTATCGTTTCTGTGTATATTTCATTACCAACAGAACTATAGTTTACTGGTTTATTAATCGTTTGAAAATACCATAGTATGTCATATGATGATATAAGCTACCAAAATATAAGCTGGTGTTATCATTTGTCGGTGTTATACATGGATCCTACACCAATTGATAGAGAACACAACCAGTTGTCTTAAAAAGTGTGTTATGTCTGATGAATGTGCCCCGTAAGTAGTAACAAATAAGTACAGTTATCCCCTTTCTCCCAACCACCTTATATACATTAATGGAAATTATAAGGAAACATACTAAAATGTGATGAATGTGGTAATCATTTTGTAATACCATGCCATGAAAGCTCAAGAGTAGCTAATGCATATACATGATACAGAAAGTACATATATGTAACATTTGTGTTTAAACCAATAGTTGGGTTTTTAGATTCCAATAATTATAGGAAGATTGAGGTAGCCACATCTTATGAGAGATGTCGCAATATACATACCATGATCAGTCATACTGCAATATACCTATAATGCAAAGGAACAATATATAAATTGGCAACATTGACGCCATCTCAGTAGTACCGTAAAGAACACATCAAAGTGTGTATTTGGTTTAAATGTGCAAACACCATGTATATTTATGACATTCAACAATGTAAAATCAGCCTGTGTACACATCATTGGATGTACATGTTACACGCCCACCAATAACATTGTATGTAAGCATACTAGAAGCATGAATGATTATGGGCATATATGGTTTTGTCTTAGCATAAGGAATAACACAATGCTAAAATATTATTGCTTGTTACCCAAGTTGTATTTCACATACACACAACTAAGTACACATTGAAGAGGGATTATATAACCTGTGCAACAATAACATACCGGTGCCATCACTTTGTGCACACAGCAGAGAAGAAAAGAAAGGTGTGCAACCCATATTATCTGTGTCCTAAAACGGATTTATAAAGAAACAGTATGTTAATATAACATAATTAAACTATAAAAGAGTACTAGGAACATATGAGTTTGTACTTACAAGAAAAAATGAATTGATGAGGATTCTGTCGTGTCTGGCCACCACTGGCTGTTTGTTCATTTTCAGCAGCACATGGGTGGGGATGCTCGTCTACCAAAGCCCAGCTAGGTCTGAGGCTTACATTGTGCCTGAGTGCAAATTGTGCAAAATGCAACAGGCACAGGATAATATCAGACATCTTTTGAGGCTTGTTATGAAGAGCCCCAACAGTTCTGCCGACCACCTAAACACTGGTCTTGAGTAGGCCAAATGTCCTCTCTATAACAGATCTTGTAGAATATGGGGCTGCATTGTACCTCTCCTTGTTCAGTTGAGGGTTTAGCACCGGAGTCAAGAGCCACGGCATATTCCGTATCCTGAGTAACACTAATGAATGGAGCACACATAAGCTGACATTAGTGATCAATTTTACATGCCAACATTCCTAAATCAAAATGTGTTTTGTGTTAGAACTGTAAATGTGTACTCACCCAGCAGCCAACAGGTTCAAAATGACCCTCTTCGAACGCATGGAAGACTGAAGAGTTCTCAGGATAGAGAATCGTGAATGGGAACCAGGGAACTTGGGTACACAAATGCATTATCCTCATCGTGGCATCACATACCACCTGTACATTGAGTGAATGGTAGTGCTTCCGATTGCGGTACACATGCTCACTCTGACAGGTGCAATCAAAAAGCAACATGGTGCAATCGATGCACCCAGCACAGATGGTATCCCTGACTATATTATAAAAGCCAGTCCTGACTTCCAGCCACTCTGTGCCTCTGGTAGGAAACTGAATATAATTCCTAGCGCGTCTATTGAGTGCATAGAGAAAACTGGGGGTCAAGGCCCGCGAGAATGTAGATGCGAGACCCCGCCCCCTATCCCACGTTGTCTGGTATGACCGGGAAGCGCAAGATAATGTAATGAGCACAGCATTTTAACAAGCCCGGGACTGCAACGACCTCTGGCGTGTGAAAAAATCTAAATCCCCCTTATCTCCTCATAAAGAGATAAGATTGCTGCTGAACTCAAACGATAGCGACTTACAACTCTCCTCATCCTCATCCCATCTAACAGGGTTCTCTCCCTGTACAGACGCGGACGAAGCACACAGTTGTCTCCTCTGTCTTTCTCCTCTGATCTCCTGTCCCTCTACCTGTCCCTCGGCCTGTCCTCTCCCTGTCCCTGTCGTATCCGGTCATGTCACTGTCCCTCGGTGTGTCCCTACCTTGCCCTAATCTTCTCTATGATCAGCAAGCATGTCATAGAAAAGAATGTTCTGCGTCTCTAAACATTCGCAACATTTTGAAATGAGTAGCTGTGAATGAGCAGGTAGTGTGGGTCCTTTAAATAGGTATGTGATGATGTAGGTGACATAGTTAAAATGGAAAGGTGTTACATTAACATAATAAAGACTCTGTGGCAAGCTGTGTGCACTTGTTGTTCTAAGTATTTGTTGTGTGTATCTGCAGGGATGATGATATTTGGCAATGAGTGTGACGTGAACTTTGTACAAGATTGCTTGCAAATAATAGTTGCTGCTGTGCAATGCATGTACACTTGTGAACGACAGAGTCAGTCATGTAATGAGACAAAAAGGCGGCTAGATTGACGTGGAAAAGTTTGTTGTAACAGTGTAATTATCCATGGTATTGTGAATGTTGGCACAATGAATAGTCGTGTGCATATGCTGCATTGTGTAGAGGATAGTTGCTATTAGAATGAGTTTACAAGCGTGTCCCAATGTGAAACTTTCCATGTGTGTTAAGTTAGGTGAAGTGCTTGTAATGCAACGGTTACAATGTAACATGCAATGTGTATTGAGCGTCCAATAAGTGAACGTCATTGAAAATAGGAGAGGACCAAACGTAGATGTAAACATGAGAATTAGATGTACTGAAGGTTTAAGATCGTGACAACATTACAACATTGGGTATGTAAAGGAACATGATATACGGTGTATGTGTGACATGTGTGACATCATGTAATAAATTGTCGCTGAGTGTTAGTAAAGTGTGGTGATATGATGTGAGGTTCTCCTTTAAGAGTGTAGTATAGTATTTTCCCTTGCCACAATCATCACATGATAGTAATGTGACCCGCCAATGCTGAAAAACATGAAAAGTCGAATGTTATGCAAATAAGACACATCAGCTGTGACACAATGCAGGGAATGCCCACACACGTGTAATGCAAATCCCCCTTGTATGTGAGCATGAAACGTAAACAGTACTATACTGTTATACACACTGGCGACAAGTTTATTACACTGTGCGGCCAGATCGCAAGCCGGAGATTTCCCGCGCTTGCTTAGTGGCGCCACCTCGGCGGGCCGCGGCTAGACGCGCGGGTCACGCGTCTTCGGGAGCGTTCCAGGGGATCCCGAGGGACCTGGTGTCCGCGATCGACGGGACAGCGGGCAGGGGTTCCGGGGACCCGGCGGACCCGGCAGCGGTAGGGAGAGCGCCCCGATGGAGGGCGCTCTCCGCTGCTTCGGCGCGCGCCCGTCACTTCGGGCGCGCGCCAGGCTACTGATGCGCACAGAACGGGCAAAATGCTCTAATAACTGTGCCGCAGCAGTACGTCCCCGCTCCATTACTTCAATGATGTACAGAAGATTTTTTTTTTCTAAGTGCCGTTCCGGCAGCCTTAGCGATCGTTCTCCCGTGTCCAAAATGCCAACTTTAGTTGGCGGAGAGAAATCGGCCTAAAACTCAATTTCGTAGTGCCGATCAGGCCCGATAAGCTGTTTTTTTTTGTGTTGTTGAATCCAGCCGATTTAAAAAAAGTGGGCGATCGTGTCGAAAACAGGCTTATCGGCAGGCGACTGGCATAACCAAATTAAGGCTCGACGAAACCGGCGATATGAAGCACTTAGCGGCGGCTTACTGAATCTCAAACCCAATATTTGGCTATAAAATGGCCATATTTCCTTATCAACGCTTACTGATGAGGCCCTTAGTCATTTATAACAAATACATATGTTTTGACCAATGAATAAGATCTATATGGAAAATGGTCAGGATGGAGAGGCACATCTCACACAGATAGGAATGAATCTTAGATCAAATAAACATGAAAAAATATGAAAAATAAAAAAAATAAACGTGAAAAATAAATGTAGTGACTTAGTATTATATGAGGTTAATACGCTAATTTTAATTAGTGGGGTATCTATTTAATTAATAAATAAGTAATACAAGAAAAATATTATAATAATAATGTGATAACAATTAAATAAATTATTTGTGTGTACTAACTTAGTTTGTGTATACTAGTGAATTAATTAGTGATTACGTGATTATATGTGATGCTGGCTAGGCGCATCCACATTGTTGAAAGTCGGCGGACAAGGACTGGCAACCTTACCATATAACTTAAAAATGGTGATGTGGATGTATAAATGTTGTACTATTTGAGAAAAGATGTTAAGTCGAATTCCACATTCAAATACCACCCATCCACACACCACCCACTCAGTCTCAACACCACACCACCCACTCAGCACCCACCCCAGTCACCCACCACTCACTCATCACCCACCACTCATCAGTCAAACCACCCACCACCCACTCAGTCACCCACCCACCCAGCTCACTCAGTCACCACCCACCCACTCACTTAGTCACCACCAACTCACTTTAGTCACCCCCCACTCACTTAGTCACCCACCTACTCACTCAGTCACCAAACAACTAACGCCAGTCACACACACACCACCCACCCAGCACCCACCACCCCGTACACCCCCCACCACCCACCCACACACCACCAGTCACCTACTAGTCACTTCACACCAGTCACCCACTTTCACCCAGTCCAACCCACTCACTCAGTCAACCCACCACACTCAGTCACCGCCCACTCACTCGTCACCACCCCCACTCACACAGTCCACCCACCCCTCATCCACACCCAATCATCCGTCCACCCCACCAACAGGCTCACCCACCCATTCAGTCAGTCACCTCAGTCACCCACCACATTCAGTCAGCCACCAAGTCACCCGGGGGGAAGCCCAACCCTTGTCATCCGCCCCCCCCATAAAAATTACATCCCGGGCAACGCGGGTCTCTCAGTGCAATAGAGATCGGCCCAACCTCTGCGCTATTTTAGACTTTATTTTCTGTCTTTCTCTGGCTCTTTATTATAACTGCAGGTTTAGCCACACCTTCTGGTACACAGCATCTAGGGTATTCATTATTATATTTTTCATTGTTGCTCTTTTTCTGTGTTTACTTGGGTTGTGTAGATATCTGTTTTTTTAAGTCATTTGTATTATCATGTGTTGCTGATCGGCCGATCTCCATTGCATTCCAGGGGAAATTATTTTCCCCTGGATTTGCATTATCATACCTATGTATTGTATATAATAATTGTTCAGATATATATATATAGATATATTATAATACGAACACAAAAGAAAAAGAGGGTTTTTGAAAGCACACAAAAAATATGTGAAGTACAAAATGGATTTTATTAGCAATACAAAACACAAAAAATAATATTAAAATATACCAAAACACAAACTAAATGACACGGCGCTGAACAAAGATACACAATAAAAATGTAGAGACCCAAAATATGTAACATGCAAAATACATAGTATGATAATGCAAATCCAGGGGAAATAATTTCCCCTGGAAATGCAATGGAGATCGGCGCGATCAGCAACACATGATAATACAAATGACCTTAAAAAAAACAGATATCTACACAAACCCAAGTAATACAGAAAAAAGAGCAACATGAAAATTAATAAATGAATACCCTAGATGCTGTGTAGCCAGAAGTGGTGGCTAAACCCTGGCAGTTATAATAAAGAGCCGAGAAAGACAGAAAATAAAGTGCTAAATATGCAGAGGTGGGGCCGATCTTATTGCATTCCAGGGGAAATTATTTTCCCCTGGATTTGCATTATCATACCTATGTATTTTGCATGTTACATATTTGGGTTCTACATTTTATATGTGTATTCTTTGGTTCAGCAGTGTTCATTAGTATGTGTTTAGGATATATTTTAATATTATTGTTGTGTTTGTATTGCTAATAAAATCCTTTTGTACTTCACAATATTTTTTGGTGCTTTCAACAAACCCTCTTTTTCTTTTGTGTTCGTATATCATATTGGGTTGTTAGCACCGCCAGAGGGTAAATTTAACCCCTACATCTGGCCTAGTGATTTATTTTGATCTATGGGGGATGGTTTTGATTGCGCAACCACTCTGTTTGTGTTATATACTAT
>WSYH01006917.1:0-35429 GCA_036426205.1 Ascaphus truei
GCAGCACTCCACGAGGTAGTCAAAAGATTTTGTATTGAGTGAGACATAAAAACCAACGTTTCGGTCCTCCACATGGGACCTTTCTCAAGGTGATGTACAAACAGAGTGCAATAGAACACATATAAGTACCTTACCAAACCATGACAAACAGGTGCACCACATTATTAAATACAAATGATTAACTTACATGCTCAATGCAGGATCCACCCATTGTAGCCAGACCAGCAGGTGTTAACTAAACCTCTAAAGTGTTCCTGACACGTAGAACGCGCTCCCTGCACATGTGACAGTAAGGGAAAGCTATCTATGTGTTCATAGACTTCCGTCGCGTGATGCAGATAGAGTACTGGGCGCCTGTAGCCCAACCAGCCTCTCTGCGCATGCGCGAGCCGTCCGCTAGTGTAGGGAGAAGGTACATAATAAAAACAAGCAGTGGAGCCATTGCGCATTCGCGAACCGCCAGGTAATAAATAAATAATAATCGTAGCGGTTCACAGACACACACACACACACATATATACACACACACACACACATATATATACACACACACACATATATATACACACACACACACACACATATATATACACATACACACACATATACACAAACACACACATTTATATATACACACACACACATAATCACCACCTTGCTGCCACCACTGCTCCGGGACACAACCCCCCTGCATCTCCTGCGCAGGGAGGCATGCACAGGGATCGGAGCAGAAGGGGACACATCTCCCGCTCCCTTCCCCACCCCCCACGGGGGCAGCGCAACCCCCCTGCATCTCCCGTGCGGGCAGGGAGGCATGCACAGGGATCGGAGCAGAAGGGGGCACATCTCCCGCTCCCCCCTCCCTTCCCCACCCCCCACGGGGGCAGCGCAACCCCCCTGCATCTCCCGTGCGGGCAGGGAGGCAGGCACAGGGATCTCAGCAGAAGGGAGACACATCTCCCGCTCCCCCCTCCCCACTGGCGGCACAAGCCCCCTCCATCTCGCGCAGGCTGACAGCCACAGGGATCGGGCAGAAGGGGTCACCACACAGCGGCAGATCGGGAGCGAGCACATGTCACTGGGAGACTCATGAATATTCATGAGTCTTCCACTGACTGCCGGAGGCAAATTATAAACAAATGCCAGCTTTTAATATGTCAGAAAAATTTCGCCGATTAATACATGGAGAACGGATTGACTGACAGCTATACAGTTCTTTAGGTAAATAGAGATTGCCCACATGAAGCTATTAAAGTAAAAAAATAAATCAAAAAAAAAAAAAGACTGAACTGCAGCTTTAAGTCCAGGTGTTTTCAATATAACCCAGCCCCTGATTGGTGGGTAGAAATGCAACATAGCTTTAGTTACATAAAAGAGATACAGCTCAACCCTGTTATAACGCGATCCGTTACAATGCGAATCCGCTTATAACGCGATCCGAGCGTGGCTCCCAATTTTCGTATTTATGAATACTTTACAACACGATTATTGGTATCTTAAATACTTTATTGTACAATGCACACAATTGTACATTATTTCTAACGCGATCCGCTTATAGCACGATGTGATTCTTTGGACCCCAAGCACAGTGTTATAAGGGGGTGGAGCTGTACTATGTGATGTTTTGATATGTTTTTGTAATCCTTAACCATTTCTTTGTTTCTTGTGTAGCCCTTTTTCTGACACTCTAAAGAGACTACGGGTATTGCATACACCTGTGGCTCCAGGAGATCTGAGACTCCGCTAGCTGGGAGCCTGGGGTAACACTTATTTAGCGCAGCGCCTCCACTTACCCAGGATCCCCATCATGTAAGATTCCCCTGGGCAAGAAACATAACAGCACACAAATGCTTGAACTGGTTTTACTGTAACTCAATAATAACCTTATCACTTATCTTAGCACTTATCATTGGCAACCATACATAACACACTAATAACTGGCAATGTCCTTATAACGTTAGTGGCTCGGCCACGCTCCTATTGAGTAATGTCTCTGTCCCGTCACCGCGTGCCCCACACCGTGTCCATATACTAAATAGTTATCTAGGCTCAGTCCTTTGGCCACTCCACTAGTGTCCCCAAAGTGTGTTCCCTAAGGCGGGATCAGCGCCTGTTGACCGGTGTTGGTGCACTTGTAGTAAATACCTTCCAGTCACAGCGGTGACCGGTAACAGCTTCAAAAAGGATCCGTCGATCCAACGCTTTGCTTCCTGATGTCACGATTCTCAGCTACCTGGTCCCAGATGACTGCAGCAACCGCAACTCTGTACTTTGTCTCTAACTGTTACTCAGTAAGGGGATAACGCTACCACTATAGAGCGTCCCTGTAGCAACTCACTCTACGGTGGCTCAGGGATACTCTTAGGGCCTGCGGGAAAGATCTGTCCTATGCAGGCGGGTCACGGACCCCCTGCACCCACACTACCTCTTCCTTCGCCCTCCGGTTCCACTCTGGCTAACGTGGCCTCTCCCCCACGCTTTCCTTTCCTCCTCCCGCGATTCCAACCCCCTGATTGGTTCCCAGACATCAGGTGACTGCGCTAGAGCTCCTGGGAGTTGTAGTACACCAATGGAGCCTTTCCCTTATTGGCCCGTCGTTCGCGCGCTTGCATTGCGCATGCGCGACCTCTCTGCTCTGCCAGTGCCCTCTGAATGTTGCGCAATAACATGGCGGCGCCCTATACTATCGAGCCGCCGTGGAACCTTACACCATGCTCTCCGGGCACGCACTGCAACAACATAAGGTGCCTAACACACACACCCCTACATTCTCCCCCTCGCAGAATCCAACGTCCCCGCTTGGGAACGTAACCATAACATATTTACATTTCTGTACACCTTACTCTGTATGCTCTACATGAGGTTATACATTTCACTGAACATGCCAATTACAGATCTCACTTTATGGCGAGCCCACTGCTGAGCCTAATAATGGGGTGCCCCGAATTGATCATAAGCCATCCTCATTGGAGGTTGACCAGTTCTTTGGCTTCTGCGAAGCTGCTCTTCGGCTACTTCCTCGGGAGAGTAGCAAGTTTCATTTGGCATTTCAAACTCTGCCCTGGGGGGGCTTAATGGTTCTACAAAGTCTTTTTGAGGCACAAAGCACGGGCACTGTGGATCTAGTGGCTGGCTCAGTGGAGTCAACGTATCTGTTGTGGGACCAAGTGGCTCGTTACCCATAGCTCCTTTGGGAGATGCCTCCGCGGTCGGAAGGCCCCTTTGAGAGGTTCCTTCCATAGGATTCTCAGAGGTGGCATTTGTTACAGTCTCTGGGCCATCCTCTGTACTATCAGCTTCTCCATCAAGTGAAACAGTGGCCATTTCCAAGTCATTGTCCCCTACTTGAGGTATAGGAAGGAGATGGTTCCTATGCCATACCTTTACCCGGCCTTTGGAATCCTTGATGCGGTATACCGGGAGGCCAGGCATCTGCATCCCCCGGGCGAATTTCTTTATGCCGCACCTTGTGATCATATCTCCTTTTGTTACTCGCATTTAATTGCGTCGCCGCCTTTTCAGCCAGTTTGTATGCCTGTTGCAAGCTGTTTTGTAACCTTTGCACATATCGAAAATGCGTCCTGTTGGATACCCCATCGGTAGATATCCATAGTCGCACATCCACGGGAAGTCTAGCTTCTCGTCCAAACATCAAGAAGTACGGCGTATACCCTGTAGACTCATGTTGGGTACAGTTATAGGCATGCACCAACGTCTCTACATGCTTGCTCCACTCAGTCTTCTGAGAGCCTTTCAATGTGCCCAGCATGTCAAGTAGCGTTAGGTTGAAACGCTCGGGCATGGCATCCCCTTGCGGATGGTACGGGGTAGTCCGGGACTTGGTGATGTTCAACAACTTCAGTAGTTCCCGAATGAAAGTACTCTCAAAATCCCTGCCCTGATCAGAATGCAGTCGGTTCGGCAATCCGTAGTGAAGAAAGTATCTCTCCCATAACACCTTAGCCACTGTCACTGCCCACTCGTCCTTGGTAGGAAAGGCTTGAGCGTATCTCGTATAGTGGTCTTTAATCGCCAGTACATTTCCAATGCCCCGAGTGTCAGGTTCGATACACAAGAAATCCATACACACAAAATCCACGGGGACTGAGCTTTTCAGGTGGCCCATGGGGGCCGCCCTAGTGGGGAGTGTATTTCTCTGGGTACAGCGAATGCACTGCCGGCAATGCCTCTCTACTGACTCTCTCATTCTTGGCCAATAGAATCGGTCACGGAGCAACCCGAACGTTTTGTCAATACCCAGATGGCCATGATCATCATGTAGTGCCCGGAGGACCATATTTCTCAGAATTTGAGGCAAGAATAGTTGTCGCCGGTCGGGATGATTATGGTATGGTATGACCCGATACAGTAGGCAATTATCCAGTTCGAATTTTCCGAACTCATTCAGCAATAGTTTCACCAGTTCTCTGGGGGCTTGCTTTAGTATTAAATGATTCTCTTGTTGCAGAGCTTGGCGAGCTAGTTCCACTTCTTGGTCTTGAATCTGATATTGCACCAAGTCTTTCCACGAGATGATTTTATCCTCCGTAATGTTCATTCCTTCCGAACGTTGGTATGCTCGGGGAACTGATCGGGATTGACACCCCAGCGAATCAGCTAATCTTAACTCCGAGAATGCCACTTGACCGTCGACCACGGCTGCTAGTTAGCATAGAGCACATATACCAGGCCCCGGAATTTCTTCCCACACCTCCTCATCAGTGGTAGGTTGAAGCCCAGGTCTCAGCGACAGAGCATCTGCCCCTATGTTGGTGGGCCCTGGTTTGTACTTGAGGTTGAACCGATAATTTGCCACCGCCGCCAACCATCGGTGACCCGTCGCATCCAATTTGGCGGATGTGTTAATATAGGTCATTGGATTGTTATCAGTCCTGACTTCAAACTGTACCCCATACAAATAATCATGCAGCTTGTCCACTACAGCCCATTTGTGGGCTAGGAACTCCAACTTGTGGACGGGGTAGTTCTGTTCGCTTGGGGTCAGGCTTCGACTAGCATACGCCACCGGTCGGAGTCCTGTATCATGCTTCTGATGCAACACTGCTCCCAAGCCGCCGTCACTGGCATCCACGTGTAGAACATATTCTCGTCAGGATCGGCATAGGCCAGCACCGGGCCCTGCTTTAGGTTGGTCTTTAATTTCAAAAATGCTTGTTCACAAGCAGGGGTCCATTTCTCTCCAAAAAGTGTTTGTGCCGTGGTAGCTTTCCTGCCTGTGTCTTCAGGATAAATTTTTAAGAGGTTATTCAGGATTTTAGCTTTGCTTGAGTAGCCTTCCACGAATCGCCGGTAGTAACTCCCTCTCCCCACCTCTCTCCTGACTCCTTCTCCCCCCCCTCTCTCCTGACTCCCTCCCCCCCCCTGCTGACTGGCGGTGGCGCACTAGTGTCGGCAGCGAGTGGACAGGTGAGGCGCTGCTGAGGGGGGGGGGGGGGTGGTGGTGGGCTCAGAGGCGGCTGCAGTGGTGTTGTCCTTCCCCCTCCCCCGCGGGCATCTGTGTCGGCAGCGGGTGGGGAGGAGGTGAGGTGCTGCTGAGAGAGGGTGGGGGGTGGTGGGGCAGAGGCGGGTGTCGTCGGCGGTTCCCCCTCCCCCGCGCGGAGCTGTGTCGGCGGCGGGTGGGGAGGTGAGGCGCTGCTGAGAAACGGTCTGGTGGGGGAGAGGCGGCTGGAGGCGACGGTGGTTCCCCCCCCCGCGCGGAGCTGTGTCGGTGGCGACACTACCCGCATGCTGCTGCTGGCCGGGGCTCGGGTGAGCCTGGTGGATTCCCTGGGGGGAGGTGAGCTCGGGGAGTGATGGGGGGGGAGACGGCGGGGAGGTGAGCTGGGTGAAGAGGAGTGTGTGTGTGTGTGTCAGTGAGGGGGAAGGTGAGGAGAAGAAGAGAGTGGCTGTTGGGTGACGTCATAGAGCCACCAATCTGATAGGCCAAAGGCTGAGGACCAATCAGATTCACCACATGTAGCACCAACCTCACAAATTTCAATTTTATATATTAAGATGTCATTGAATTGTTTTTCATAACCCACTTTACGGCACCAGGTGATAGTTATGTATGTCTATATATATATAGACATACATAAATACAGGGGCAATAAATGGGTATGAAAAACAATTCAATGACATCTTAATATATAAAATTGAAATTTGTGAGGTTGGTGCTACATGTGGTGAATCTGATTGGTCCTCAGCCTTTGGCCTATCAGATTGGTGGCTCTATGACGTCACCCAACAGCCACTCTCTTCTTCTATATACTATATATACTAGCTAAGAGCCCCGGCGTTGCCCGGGATGTTTGTGGTGTGGGGGTGGCATTTGGGTGGGGCGTGGTCCACGCGGCCCATGGTGGTGTGCGGTGGTACTGCTGCTGTGGCTGTACTGATGGTGATTGTATCGGTGTGCTGATTTGGGAGGGTTTGTTGCTGATGTGGGGGTGCGGATGTGGGTGTGCCGATGGGGGAGGTGCGAAGGTGCCAATGTTTGGGTGCTGATGGTGTTGATGGGGGCTGGGAATGGTGGGGAGCCGAGAATGCCAGTGTGCTGGGGGGGCATGGGATACCGGTGTGCTGATGTGGTGGTGCTGGGGATAGTGTGTGTGTGTGTATACACGTGTGTGTGTATACATGTGTGTATACATGTTTGTGTGTGTGTATACATGTTTGTGTGTATACATTGTATGTGTGTGTGTGTATAAGTATGTGTGTGTGTTTTGAGATGTTCTTTATTTTCTTTTGCAATGTGCTGTGTTTTTTATGTGGCTATGTGATGTTTTGATTTGGCTATGTGATGCTTATAATTGGCTATGAGATGTTTTTAATTGGCTATGTGATGTTTTGATATGTTTTTGTAATCCTTAACCATTTCTTTGTTTCTTGTTTAACCAGGCTTAACATATAGAGCCATTGAGTGTGTAGACCCACATTGGAGAGGTGGGGATAGGGACAGGAGACTAATTCAGAGAGAGAGCTACTGGATTTTTAAATTGAAGACTTTGGAGCCTGATGGTCTTAATATTAATATTGATATCTCCGCCTTTTTATAGGATTTTTTAATTTTCATAAGAATATTGCTATGGTTTTTATTGATCTCTGATAAATCCTTGTTTTCATATTCCTATCAGGCTCTTTTATTTAAATGATTTCTGGAACATGTTGTGTTTTATTTATGTATTTAATAATCATATTTTGATTATTGTATCAAAACCCTTTTCTCTGCATTGGTCTACTGTGAGCCCGTCTACCCATTCTTCTCCCCCCGCCCCCCCTCCTGCAGATGCTGTTTCATATGTGATTCAATGTTGGATTTTAATCGCAATTTTCTTTGTATTTTAGGACTGATTTTATATTATGATTTTTTTGTCTGTATTGTAGGTTTGAGAGTAATTAAATATATAGGGATTTTTTCTGTATTTGTTTATATTGTGTAATCGGTTTATTAAAGTTATTAGATTCTGTTGAGCAGCTTTAGTATATAAACTGTGAAATTAGACCCGACCCACATGAGGCTGATAGGTCTAACATCGAGCAGCACACACTGTCATTGGTGGGAGACGATGCAGGCAGCCGATTGGCTTTATAACATCATAGATGATTCCTGATTGGACGTGCCTCGGCATATGTTGCAGCAACCTATGGCAGGTATCAAAGACTCCTGACGAAGCCGCCAGCGAAACGCGGAAGTGCCCACGCGTCGAGTCTTGATTCCTATGCCACTAGGAGCTTGCTGTGTCCGCAGTGTGACGCCGTCACGTGGAGCAGAAGACTGAGTGGGAGACCAAACCTGGAAGTTCTGTGGTGTCTTGCAGTGGAGGAATCGCCGGCGCAGCCTTACCCCCTGCAGCAGTTCATCACTCACAGGTTTTCACCTCCCACAACAGACACTATTTGTGTTTTATACACATTGCCTGATATTGGGGCTTTCTTGTAAGTCTCCATTGTATCTGTATGCCCCATGGTGTCTGCTTGATGAATATATTTGATGTTCCTCTTATTCGTGTAGCATCTCTATTCATTGTGTGCCTCTCATTAGCCTCATGGACTCTTGTTTCTTTTATGCTGTTTCACTTGCTGTTTTATGATAATCATCATTTTACTATACAGTATTGCCCTATTATTTGTGTGTGCTCTTTCCCCACATGTCTCCACTGGTGTACTGCGCTCCCTGACTTCTCGGCACCATATTATATATATATTATATATGGGCATGATGAAGCCACTGTACAAATGAATGGGAGAAGGTGGGGGTAGTTGCCTGGATAGGGTGGTTAAGCCTCGTGGGTGGGTATCAGGGCAGGGTGGGTTAACCCCTTAATTACTATAGCAGTTATTAACTGCAACGGTGATAAAGGAGTTAGGGGACATTAGAATGTGTTTGCTATGTATTTCTCTGGCACCGGAGGACAGGGACCTCCTGTATCCTGACGAGGAAGCCCATCATATTGCTGTGGTAAGTAGAACTGTATTTATTTTCTTTATTTATGCTGGTTTGTGTGTTTAATAATGGGCAAATAATTTATTATCCATATCTGGATAATAGTTATTTTGCCCATTACTGTATTGCATGTGTTTGGTGGTGGTGAGGCATGGGGGGAGGGGAAGGGGGAGTGATTTATTTAAATGTAGGCCATTTTTGTTTTACATACAGGATTGGTACCTTAGTTCTGCGGGGACTTATGGAGAGTCACCTGAGGACCCCCGGACACCCATGGGTACCACCTGCGGACCCACGGGGGACACCTGCTAGGAAGAACCAGGGCCCCACAGCTGTGGGGGCCCGCGGACCTGCAGGGACCACCAGAGGGCCACAGACCCCCGTGGGAACCACCCGAGGGCCCCCAGACACCTGTGGGAATGGACCAGGGACCCCCAGACACCCGTGGGCCCTCCTGTGGACCCCATTGTGACCCGCATTGACCAGCTGGAGGCCCACGGTGCCTAGCAGGGTCCACTCGGAGACCCACAGACACCTGTGGGCAAACCCCTCTGGTGCACTGTGGGGCCTGCGGACACCCGTCGTGACCACCAGGGACTACCGTAGACTTGGGGTATTAAGCCTGTATGTAAAATAATAAATCATGTTATTATGGGGGGGCACAGGGGTGGGTGGGTTATGTATTGTTTATTAAATATGGTAATGTTTAATGTGGGGCCTAGGTGGTGGGAAGTGGGGCTGTTCTCTGTAGTGTTTTTATGGTGGGTGAAGTGGTATTGTTCCCAAGGGTGGGTGGGTAGGCCTGCCTGGTGGGTAGTGGGTGAGGGTGGTTAGGCCTCACGGGTGGGTAGTGGGGGAGGGTGGTTTGGTCTCCCAGGTGAGCAGTGGGGGAAGGTGGGTTAACCCCTTAATTACTCTAGCGGTTACTAACCGATAAGGTGATTAAAGGGTTAGGGGACATTATGTTGTCTCTTTTTATTCTTGTGTATTTTTGGTAGCGACGGAGGGCAGGGAAAGGGTGAGGATGAGGGCGGCCTTCATCGTGGGTGCCTAGCAGGGGTGAGTGCAAGATGTATTTATCTAATTTCTGCTGCTTATTGTATTTTAAATGGATAAATGCATTATTATCCATATGTGGATAATAGTAATTTTGCCAATTACTATACTGTATGTGGTGACGTCACCAGCTCTCCAAGCATGAGTGCCGGGTGTCCTTACAATTTCGGAAGCGCACTCGGGGGGGCGTTGCGATAAAGTTGAGCGCGTTCAAAAGTTAATTTTTTTTGTTTACCCAAGCGCCTCGCACCACGTTAGCGGGGACTTACATATATAAATATATGTAAGTAAAAGCGGCAAGCGCCGCCCGCTCAGCGCACTCAGCGCTAGCGGGGAAGCAGCCTTAGGGTGCGGCGGGGGGGGGGGGGGGGTGTTATATTTATTTAAAAGTATTTATGTATTTTTTTTTTGGGGGCACAGAATTGGTACTGTAGGCAAGCGGGGACCCCCGGACACCTGCAGGGACCACCGGAGGGTGACTGCCAGCCTGTAGTTTAATTCCTGTGCATAAAAAAAATGTACTGTATGTTAGGGGGGTATAGGGGTTGTTGGGGCACAGGGGGTGGGTGGTGTATTTGATAGTAATGTTTATTGAGGGCCTAGGAGGTGGGTAGTGGGGCTGTAGTGTGTATTGTTTTTATTGTGGGTAGCGGGGTGGGTGAAGGGGGTATTAGACCCAAGGATTGGTGTTTACACCTTGCGGGTATGTAGCGGGAGGGGTTAACCCCTTCATTACCGTAGCGATATTAACCGCTAAGGTAATGAAGGGGTTAACTCCACCCGCAGTCCCCTCGCAAGGCCTAAACACGCACTAAGGGCCAAATACTCCCTTCACCCACCCCGCTACCCACAATAAGCCTGGCACGAGTGGTTAACCCCTTCATTGCTTTAGCGGTTAGACGCTAACGTAATGAAGTGGGCTGTAAATGCATTTTACTTGCATTGGATGCATGCCGGGGGGCTCCGGTGCTGGTATTAATGGGTATCAGCTCCGCAGACCCCCGGCATCAATCCGAGGTAGGAAAAGGGCCTGATTTTGTCTAAGTCCCCTCTCTCGCCGCTCCTCGCCGCTTCTCCCCAGCCTCTTGCCAGCTTTTTGTGGCGGGACAATTTTGAGAGGAATTCTCAATTTTAAAGCGGCGAGAAGGGGCGAGAAGGGGCGAGAAGGGGCGAGAAGGGGCGAGAAGGGGCGAAAAGCTGGTCGGGGCTGATAGAATTCAGCAAGTTTAAAAAAGTGCCAAACAGTGCCGAAAATTGGCTTTTCACCGTGCATCTGCCTAAAAAAAAATTTCGCCAAAAAAACCCGGTGATTTTTGCTCTTCTCGCCAGCTTCTCGGGGCTTACTGAATCGCAGCAGGCATTTTTTGAGAGAAACTGGCGAAAAGTGCCTTTTCGTTGTTTACTGCATAGACCCGTTCATTTTTACAAGTTTGTCTTCCAGTTGTTCATGCAGTGTTACTTCACTGGAAAGTTCAGCAGTTAGGTAGCCAGGTTTAGGTTTGGATGACCACTTTTGTTTAACCTCCGTGGATTCTTAGCAACCTCTGCCTTCATGCCTTCTTCATGAATGCTGTCAGCCCAAGGACAATCCAGCCTCCGGAGAATGAGGGCCATTGATTTTTGGTGTGTTTCATATTCAAATTACTTTCCATGCCATCCTTCTTTGCATGCTGGCAAGAACCTTTCCCACTTTAGCCAGGTATGTTGTTCAAGCTTTCATAGTATAGTGAAACCTTCCAGCATACGTGCCACTATACATCTTCCTGAACGCCACAGGATTTCCCCGATCTCCCATAGCAGGGAAGTTGATAGGTCTGGGCAGTTTTCTCCACCCTGATTGACTGCATTACCCAGCAGCAGCCAATCAGGAGGAGGTGTCAGGAGCCTGCAGGATCTGGCTAAGCAGAGGAGGATCCAGAAGACATCCAAAAAGAACCCCAAAAGAAGCACTCACTGCTAATAATAACAACAATGGTATATTGGACTCAGTATGTCCGTGCGTCACAATATCTCCATAGAGGCTGGTTTATTAACCATATAGTCTGCCACTTGGATCAAAAATAATAAAACTTTAATACATCAAATTATCACAAATTATCACTAATAATATACAATAAAATCCATTAAAATCGTCATGGTGGATTGGCAACATAATATAATACTGGACAATGAATCTATAAAAACATATAATTCAATGTTTGTGAACGTAATCAATGTACGTGTGTAGTTATCTCCAGTCTATATCCACCCTCTTGGTAGGGATATGATCAACGGTAAGTACTGAATTATGTGGTAGCACTTAAATCAATGATCTCAGTCATTGATGGTCTCCCCATTAAATTCTGCAGTTGATCAGACAGATATTGTGTCTCATGGACATACTGAGTCCTAAATACTATTGTTGTTATTATTAGTAGTGTGTGCTTCTTTTGGGATCTCTCCAGGATCTTTATTTATTTATAAAATGTTTTACCAGGAAGTAATACATTGAGTTACTTCTCGTTTTCAAGTATGTCCTGGGCACAGAGTTAAGATGACAAATAATACATGGTTACAAATACATAGTTACATAAATGAACAGGGTATACATTATATACAAGACATTGCATGCACAGTTAGAGATAATATATATTATATGCGTATGTAACACTCACAGACCAGATTAAAAGGTGAGACAGCTATAGTTTTGAAAGAACTGCCGTGAAGGACCTACCTTGTATACAATATATATATATATATATATATCACCCCTTTGTATAATGCTATTCACACCAGTTACTACTATTCAGGACTGTCTGGTTAAATCTTTCATGCACAAGCAGAGGAGGAAGCAACATGGACCAGAGAGAGGTGAGGCTGTGTGTCTCTGTCCTGTGTGTGCTTGTTCTGATGGTTTGTGTGTGTGTGTTTTCTGTGACTATCCTGTTGGTGTGTGCCCCCTCTGACTCCCTGTCCCCTCTGACTCCCTGCTCGCTCTGACTCCTGTGACTTCCTTCTCCCTCTGACTTTTGTGACTCTCTGCCCCTCTGCCCCTTTGACTCTCTGACTCCTGTGACCCTCTTCCTCCTCTGACTCCTGTGTAGGGTTGCCAGGTTTCCAGTATTGAACCGGACTGTCCTGTACAGGTATATGGACATTCTGTCCAGTAAAATTTAGAGGTACTATAATACTGGACATGTATAATACTGGACACTGTTACTCCTGTAACCCACGTCCTCCTCTGACTCCTGTGACCCACTTCCTCCTCTGACTCCTGTGACCCCCTTCCCCCTTTGACTCCTGTGACTGTCTCTCTGTCTTGTGTTTTCTATGACCCTGTCCTGGTGTAGGCGAGCCTCAGCAACTGAGCACTGTTGTCAGGGGTGCGCCGAGATAAAAAAAGGTTGAAAACCACTGCTCTATGCAATGGAAGAAATACGTAAGACGGTATAATATTAGTAACTAGCTGATATACCCGGCGTTGCCCGTGATGTAATGTTCTGCCTCCCCCATCCTCCCTCTCAACTCCCTTCCCCCCTCTTCACAGCTGTTCAGGCTTCCCCCCTTCTCTCCTGACTCCCTCCCCCCTCTCTCTCCTGACTCCACTCTCCCCACCCCCCTTCTCTGATTCCCTCTCCACCCCCTATCTCTCTGACTCCCTCTCCCCCCTCTCTGACTCCCTCTCCCCCTGCCTTCTCTCCTGACCCCCCTCTCCCCTTCTCTTGACCCTCCCCCCTCTCTCCCTGACTAACTCCCCCCCTCTCTCCTGACTAACCCCCCCCTCTCTCCTGACTGAATACCACCCCCCGCCTGTCCGCTGTGCGCCGCCATCTTACCGGGGGCATCTGCAGGAGGAAGGGGGTCCTTCCGGAGGCTGCCTTCCCACTGCCTGTCCCCCCGCCAGGCAGGGAGGGAAGTGAGCGTTGGTGGCTGGGGCAAGAGGGCCGCGCTTCCCCTCCGTCCGGGAGCCGGTGACAGGCAGAGGGAGAGAGAGAGAGTTGGGTGACGTCATAGAGTCACAAATCTGATTGGCCAGAGGCTGAGGACCAATCAGATTCACCGCAGCTAGTACCAACCTTTCGATTTTATATATTAAGATGTAGGACCTACTGAAAAGGGTTTCCTGTGACGTGGTTTTAGGCGTAACATATTTTGACCAAAAGTATTGAACTAAATGACCCATATGTATGAAGAAAGAATTTAGATATAATACATAATAATGTACTAAATAATTAGCGCACTTAACCTTCTGTCTCTCTAAATGTGAGATGTTATGTCTGTGGCTGCAACTCTATGAGGGCGTCCTTTGTAACCCTCCTCTTTTGCCAATAATATACAACTTGACATATTATTTTCACCTTCTACTGTGTGTGCATCTAAATTCACACCCCATTCCAACTCCACAAACCATATAATGTATTTACCCTTTGTGGTTGATTATTAATGGTGCCAATTAGCAACAAGAATAATGAATTATGGTTCATCTTCCTCCCCTTGAGCTTCATCGCTGTCAGCATTGGCGGCATGACCATATATTAACTCACCCCATTGGAATCAACCACTGACTGTTCCCTTTTATCAAACATGCTGTACTTCATTTGAATGAATAACAGATTCTCAGCATTTTTTTCAACAGTCCTGTGACATTCACTTGCAAGGTTATCAGTGATGCTAAATATTCTTTCAGAGTAGGCATTGAGGGTGGACAGTTTAAGTAAACCATAGCCAATCTGTATAAAGGGCACCAGTTAGCTCTATTTTTACACCCAGTATATAAATGGGCTGCCCCTGATATATATGTTATCTACGTGACTTGTGTATGTGAAGAGGGTTAATACCCCTAGCTATACTGCTGACTCATTTACCTGCCCTTAAAATGAGCAAAAACCTTCACACTACACCTCTATTATTCTCTCTCACCACCAAGAATAATTTATGGTATTACCTCCAGGGTCCTTGTTCCCCTGATTTTTAGGGAAAAATATGTAATTAATACAGAAACCCTACTGCAGCAAAATGTGTCTGAAAATGCGGTTCATCACTTCTAAAAGGTACTAGTTTAATCAGAACCCAAAGACCGTACTTATTAAACTTTAGATGTAATAAGTACGAAAAGTGGTACAGTGCTTGGTTCCAAAAAATGGAATATTGCAGTCATACAGTATAATAATGCAAAACATACAGAACCCCAAAAAGCTCATATTGAACCCCCAAAGTAACCACAACATATATATATGAGTATAAGTGTCAAAGAGGAGTGCTACTGAGCAAGGCAATATATATTTAAAACCAAAGACAGAACATGAAACACAGACAGCTCAGTGCTGCATCCATTGACACAAATACACGGTACGGTACGAGTACATAATATATTATATATGTATAATATATATATATTAGAATAATATACGTATATAATATAGATCGATATATATATATATATACATACATACAGCATACTTACCAGTCCAAGAACCGGTAAAAGAGACAGCATACAGCAAGGAGTAATCCAAAAGGTAATTGTATTCAAAAAACAAATAGTTACACGAAAGCCAACATTTCGGTCCCACAGGGGGACCTTCCTCAGGGCCGTGAGGCACTGTACCGTGTATTTGTGTCAATGGATGTAGCACTGAGCTCTGTCTGTGTTTCATGTTCTGTCTTTGGTTTTAAATATATATTGCGATGCTCAGTAGCACTCCTCTTTGACACTTATACGCATATATATATATTTTGTGGTTACTTTGGGGGTTCAATATGCGCTTATTGGGGTTCTGTATGTTTTGCAATTCTGTTCAGCTGTTCCTAGCTGATTTGGAGGGTGGCTCCTCCTTCCCAGGTTTGAAGCTCACCCCCTCCCACTTTTAAATAGTTAAAGCTCACTCCATTTCACCTTCCACACTCATGGGAACTTGCATGCAGTTTGATTGTGACAAATCTAATACAGAGTGCTTTTCCTGGTATTGTACAGTTTAATAAGAGCTTCAATCAGACTTAGAACTATGCAACTAATTTTGACAGATTTATTATAAATCATTCTTCCTGGTAATGTACAGGTTATTAAGAATTTATATTAGTGTTAGGAACCTTGAGACGTGGTCTGCCTTGAAGGGGCTCAAGGGCTTGTGACACTTTAGCCAAAGAGTTAAACTAAATGACCATTTGATTCAAAAGATATATATATATATATATATATATATATATATAAAATAAATATATATATATATATATATATATATATATACAGTGTTCGACTAATCACCCAAAAATCTACTCGCCCAACCAAAAAATCTACGCCACCTAGTCCCGCCCCAACCCCACCCCTAGTCCCACCCCCAACCCGAGTCCCGCCCCCAACCCCACTTTAAAATAAAATATATAAATAAAATACATTTAATAAATTCCTAGTCAGAACAACATTCGTTTTTGACATGAATGTATTTATTGTATTACATTATACTACAATTAGTCCTTGTTACGTGTGTGTGTGTGTGTGTGTGTGTAAATGTCGATCTAGAAATAAAAGCCAGGTGTGAATGACTAGTTTCCTGAACCCCTTAACCAGTGTCTGGACGTCCCCACTTCACAATATCTAAAGCAGCAATCCCGCCTGGGATCTTACCTGATCCGCAGTCCCTCAATGTCCAGGTACCCTCATTCCCGCAATGTTATACATTGGAGGGGAGGTGTTCCCTACCTGTCTTCTGGGTTAGGGGGGGTTCCGATGTCTTCCGTGTGAAGCTTGAGTCAGATCTGGAAGAAAGCAGTATAGGTTATTTCGGTGTAGTATAGGGCAGTTAAGATATATAGGGTAAATAAGAGATCCAGAAACAGAGAGTGAGACAGACAACGAGAGAGAGGGGGAGGAGAGAGATGAGGAGGGTGTGAGAGGGAGAGAGAGGGGGGGTGGAGAGAGAAGGGTGAGAGCGAGAGGGGGGGCTCGAGGGGCGAGAAGAGGGGGGGAGAGAGGCAAGGAGAGGGTGTGGGAGAGATGAGGGCGGGTGAGAGAGGGGGGCGCGGAGAGAGCGAGAGAGTGAGAGAGAGATGTGCAGAGGAGAGAGGAGAGGGGGTGGTTGTTTGGAGTGTGTTAGTCAGGAGAGAGGGGAGGAGTAGTCAGGAGAGAGGGGGGCGAGGGAGTAGAGAGAGAGAGAGGGGTGTGGGGAGAAAGGGAAAGGGCGAGAGAGAGAGAGGGGGGGAGAGAGAGAGGGGGAGTAGGGAGAGGGGGGGAGAGAGGAGAGAGGGGGTTGAGAGGAGGAGGGGGGGAGGAGAGAGAGGGGGTGAGAGAGAGAGGGGGTGAGGAGCGAGAGAGAGAGGGGGCGAGGGAGAGGGGAAGGAGCAGAGAGAGGGGCGAGAGCACAGGGGAGCGAGAGACAGGGAGGGGTGATGGGTGGGGTGGGTGACCCGCTGGGAGTGGGTGGGGTGACGGGGGGTGATGTGGGTGGTGGTTGACGGGGGGGGGGTGATTGGGTGGGGTGAGCTGGGTGATTCGATGGGGGGGACGGCGGATTGGGTGGGGTTGACGGGTGATTGGGTTGGGGTGACTGGGGTGAGTGGGTGGGTGTGATGGGTAGATGGGTGGTGGTGGGAGTGACTGTGTGAGTGGTGGGTGAGAGGTGATTGGTGATTGGGTGATGGTGATTGGGTGGGGGGTGACTGGTGATGATTGGGTGGTGGGACAGGGTGAATGGTGGGATGCGGGGCGGGGGAGGGGGTGACGGGGGGAGCGGGAAGGGGGGGGTGAGGAGGGGTGAGGAGTGGGTTGGGGGTGACAGGGGAAGGTGGGGGTGAGGTGCGGGGGATGGTGGGGGTAAGAGCAGGGTGAGGGGTGGGGGACGGGGTGGGGGTGAGGGGTGAGGGGGTCGGGGGGTGATTGGGTTGATTGGGGGGAGGTGGTGATGTGGACTTCTTGGTAATCCTAAACACGCGCACAAGCAACACAGAAACCACACCACACACGCACACAGCACACTCTCCCATGCAACACACACACACACAACGACACACACACACCATCTCCATGGACACCACACCACACACACCACACACACACACACTCTCCATGACACCACACACCTCTCCGAGGCAACACACACCTCCCATGCAACAACACACAACTCTCCCACCACACAGCACACACACACACCACCACACACAACCACAGCACACACACACCACACACACAACACAACATCACGACACACACACACAAACCACACACAGCAGACACACACACACACACACACACACACACACACACACACACACACACACTCCCATGCACACACACGACAGGGAGAAGAAGAAGAGGAAAGGCCGCACGACCGAGCACCACCACCACTGCCCCGCTCACCCCTCGTGACCATCTCCCGCCCTGCGCGGGCAGCCACAGGACCGTGGGGAAGCGTAGACCAAGGAGATAAGGGGGGATCACCCCCGCTACCATCTCCCGCCCCGCGCGGGGATCGGGGGGAAGCGGGGATTAAGAATGGAACACCTCTGCCCCACGCAGGTATCGGGGGAAGCGGGAAGTGGCACGGGAAGCCGGGGAGAGAAGGGGGGGAACACTCCCACTACAATCTCCCGCCCCATGCGGGTATCGGGTGTAAGCGGTAAGTGGCACGGGAAGCCGGGGAGAGAAGGAGGGGAACACCCCCACTACCATCTCCCGCCCTGTGCGGGTATCGGGGGGAAGCGGGGAGTAAGGGGGAACACCTTGGCTTGCAGGGAAGGAGCAGAGGGGCAGCAGGATGGAGGATTGGAGAGTACTTACTCTCCAACAGATCTCCTGGCAGAAAGAATGGCCGCTCGTTGGGGCCGGGCTCATATAGAGCCTGGCCGCGCGCCCACAAAGCCTGGGAGCGTGCGCCAATCAGCTGTCAGGTAAGGGGAGTTTTTTTTTCCAGCCAGCGCGAGCAGGGAAAATTTCAGCGCGAGCAGGGAAAATTAAAAAAAACAAACACGTGTGCTGCTTGGGCCAATAGTTGCTCGCCCAGAGGTTAAATCCACTCGCCCCAGGCGTGTAAATGTATAGGATTGTCGAACACTGCATATATATATATATATATATATATATAAAATCAAAAAATAAATAGATGATACCGTTCTGTGGCTAACGAAATGCTTTTATTTGTGCGAGCTTTCGAGATACACTGATCTCTTCTTCCGGCGATGTTACAATGAATGAAGCAAGGATTACTTAAAAACAGTGTCTCTTGGAATGTTATCTGTGCTGGTCCTTCCCCTGGTGTGGATGAGATTTATGGCTGGAGGTGTCAAAGGGTAACTGAAAGCAAGTGAAGAAAGAGTGTGTATGTGTATCAGTGTGAATAAAAATGAATGGAGAGCCCACAGTATAAACAGTGCTCTACACAAGGTGTGTGTGGAGTGAGAGGGGATATAAATGGTGTGGGTGGGTGTGGAAATGTGAGAGTTTGTAGCACAACTAAAAGTGTGTGTGGATACTATGTAGTCCCTATTGGTGTATAGGGATGGAAAAATAAGGAGTATTAGTATGTGTGAGAGACAGCTGTGTGTGCATACATATAGCACAGTATGTACATACATGGCCTTTAGCGCTCATGGGAAGAGAGTTCGCTAGTGTCAGTAATGACTCATAAAATTTCGATCTCTGTTTAGGCCACTGCTAAGTGTCCCGAACAGTTGCATAAATTTGTATTCATGCAACCATCTGTCTTTCGGGGTTTTAAGATTACCTTTGAGTATGGCAACCCTCAGATCGTTCATCTTATGGCCAGAGTCAGAGAAATGTTCGCCAACAGGACTGTCTCTTGTTCCGCGTGTGATGCTGTGGCGATGCAGGTTCATTCTCTTGTTTAGCCCCTGTCCTGTCTCACCTATGTAGTAGCAGCCCCCTGGGCATTTCATGCACATACTGGAACTGATGGAACTGGAAGCTGATTATCTGAGCAGGGAAATTCAAATGCATTTTATATGTATTTTGTTTTTAATACTGTTGCGGCAGCTTTTATTCTAACAAATCGCCGTTTTTTCTCTGGCTTTTTCCTGGAATGCAACGCTTTTCACCTGGCGCATGCCGCGTTCATTTTGCGTTCCAAGTCACGGGTCATGCGCGGCTGACGCGCGGTTGATGCGTTTATTGAGAATGGTTCGGATTTAATAGGTTGCAATTCTTCGCGTGTCCGCCAGATGGCAGATATTCATAAATTGTAATGCGCATGCGCTTCAGTAATGTGTCGACTTGGAGGTGTTTCGTTTAAAAAAGATACCACAGTGTGCTATTGTAACTTGGCCTTGGGACTGAAGGAAGAGGTTGCAAAAATGTATCAATTTAGGCTTTTCATATTAAAGAAAGACAAAAACCAGTTTCGGTTACAGAATTCTCCAGAGACCCGCCCGCCATGAGTGTTCAAGTGCAGCCCGCTTTCCAAAAACCAGACAGAAGTTACGCGTATTTGATATGGGCCGCGATTAATGCAACAGAGGATAAGATGGCAACAGTTGTTCAAATTCATCAGTATTTTGTCGAAAACTATGACTTTTACAAATTTTCGCCAACTCCTCATACGTGGAAGCGTGCAATAAGAAAAAGGTTATGTAGCGATCCCTGTTTTTATCGTATTGAGCCACAATTTGTTGCAAGGTATTGGTGTGTATCACCGGCTTTTTCCTGTATCTATGATCATGATGACGGCAAAAGGCAAAGGGTCGTGTTAAAACCAACTAAGAAACGACAGTTGCTGCCAAGCAATGCACCAGCACCGGCTTCCAATGATGGTCCCGCCGTCAGTGACAACCCTGAGCCTGAGCCGGATTTCGCGTGCAGTTTCGATCAAGCTTGCATGTACCTAAGCAATTTCCAGCCTCATCAGCTGATTACAGGTGGACTAGTCCCGCTGCAAACTATCGACGTGGATGATCAAGAACGCTGGACTGGCAGTGGACCGCCGCTGGCGCCAGCTGAATGGGAAATTCTATGGTGAGTATTGTTGCCGTATTATTTTCTGTGTTTTTTTTATTTTGACAATACAGTATCAATATCGGTGCGATTCAAAAGTCAAGCGATTCTCCTGTAAGCAATATCATTGGCTGAGCGGCTTCTATAGTACTGTACTGCAGATACTGAACTATTGGTGCCCATTGTAATCGCGCGTAATGGGCAAGCATCAGGAAAGTAGTACTGTGCAGTAGTATTGTAAGTACAGTATGATACAGGTAAGTATGGCACAGATTTTTTCTTTCCCAATAGTCAGAGTATACAGTACAGTAGTTACAGTTTTTTCTTTACAGAGAGAGCAGCACCAGCCATCAGGTTATATACAGTTGTATTTAACAGTAGTCAGAGTATACAGTACTGTAGTTCCAGTATACAGTAGACTAGTTTGACAGTAGTACAGTAACTGCCTACTAACTGGTCATTTTTTTTCTTTTCAGAGAAAGCAGCACCAGCCATCTAAAGTAGTACTACATATCACACAATGCCATAATACAGTACGCACATACAGTAACTGCACTAATTTTTTGTTTTCTTGTCGTTTCTGGAAAAAAGGATGGCTTGGGGGGAGGTGGGGTGTTGTGTAAGTATTCTGTGTATATATATATATATATATATATATATATATACAGTATACATATATTATACATTACAGTGTATATATATTATATACATATACATAATATTCTTATAAATGTGCATAATAATTCATGTTTCTCCATGTTTTACAAATGTTTTCTAAATGTTTATCCAATTACAATCTGCCAGAAGAACTTAATAAAGACTGCATTATGTATTATTCATGATTATTTTTATATTTGTATTTTTTTGTTCCTGATTAAATAAAATAAATATTTATTCACATTCCTGGTTATGATAATCATTGACAACCACACCCCCCCCACCCCCACATTATAAGAATGAATGTCAAAACAACATGAATCAGTTAATGGTTTTTTTTACTCTCAATTCTCACAATGCTGTGCAAATCAGATTTACATTTCAAATTTGAGAAGTGATTTTCCAAAGCGTTACCATAAACAAAGCCTCAAAGTGTTGGGGGGAGAAGTTGGGTGAGTCATGTGCAGTAATCAGCTAGCTCCCATCTCAAAGAGGCTTAGAGTACACGCAGGCGCAGTGAGGCGATTGACGCTTGGCTAGGGACGGATTAAAAACACAATGACTAACTTCAGAAAATGAATGACTCTGTGGAGGTGTCTGTCGAAAAGAGTTTGTGTGTGCGTGGGGGAGGGATGAAGGATTAGTTGTGCTGCAGTTCAAAGAAATTACATACTGTAGAGTAGAGTACAGTAATTTCAAAAGGCAGTTACTCATAATAATTTGATCAATAAACCCCCAAATACAACCCCCAAATACAGTACATTAAAAGCAAGTCACTTTAGCTCCCTGTGCCTCAGGCACCAAAAACATACAGTAGATTGTGAGCTCCACGGGACAGGGAGGGACCTGTGCCTGCAAAATGTCTCTGGAAAGCGCTACATATACTGTAACTAACAGCGCTATACAAAAACATGCTATTATTATTATAATATCAAGGTGATGCTCTGTGCAAATCAAATTCGAGAAGGGATTTTCCAAAACGTTGCCGTAAACAAAGCCTCAAAGCTCCCGTCTCAAAGAGAATTACACGCAGGCGCAGTGAGGCTTTGTTCTGTACTGTAGCTCGACTATGGACGGATTAAGAACACAATGGCAAGATTCAGAAAATTAACAACTCTGTGGAGAGGGGGGGGGTTGGGTGACTCATGCGCAGTAAGCAGCTGAGCACCTAAATAGCTCCCATCTGAAAAACGATCACACACAGGCGCAGTGAGGCTTTGAAGCTCAGCTATGGACGGATTAAGAACACAATGGCAAGATTCAGAAAATTAACGACTCTGTGGAGAGGGGGGGGGGTTGGGTGACTCATGCGCAGTAAGCAGCTAGCTCCCATCTCAAATAGGCTTAGAGAACACGCAGGCGCAGTGAGGCGATTGACACTCGGCTAGGGACGGATTAAAAACACAATGACTAACTTCAGAAAATGAATGACTCTGTGCAGGTGTCTGTCGAATGACTCTGTGGAGAGGGGGGGTTGGGTGACTCATGCGCAGTAAGCAGCTAAATAGCTCCCATCTGAACAAGGATTACACGCAGGCGCAGTGAGGCTTTGAAGCTCGGCTATGGACGGATTCAAAACACAATGGCAAGATTCCAAATATGAAAGACAGCCGCATGAAGTTCAAAGCTAAAGACATACTTTAATTTCAAAAGGCAGTTCATCATAATAATACACCCCCAAATACAGTACGTAAAAAGTACACAAATCAACCATGTGCAGTCAAACGCACAGGGTCGCAGACAAAAGCTACAGTAAGATGGTTTTTGCAGGCTTGTGGAGAAAAAAAAATTACAATAAAAAAAAATTCTTAATTTTTTTTTTGGTCACTCACTCAGGCAAGCAAGCAGTGGTGGGCGAAGTTACAGGCGCATGTGATTGAAACCAGACACACGTTAAAAGGAATGGTGTGGGAGAGATGTACTGCATTGCACAGAAGATAAGAAGTTGAAATACCCTGCAGTGCAGTTAATTATCCTGAGCGAGGGGAGAGCGCTGTATACTGTATGCAGAAATGTGACACTGTTACAGTACTGTACACGCCTATGCGTTTCAACAATTTTCAAATGAGACATACTGTACAGCAGCACAGCACCGCAAATGCATGTATACTTTAAATATGCAAATTTATAATTACTGCGCGCGCACACACAGACTGTGTACTGACATAGGTTGAACCGCGAAGGTATTAGACTTCCAAGACAACAGCTCGCAAATGCCCCCCTGAGTTTTTACACGGCATTGCAGTATTGCAGACAGCGAGAATAAAATGCTAATATCACGAGCGCGAAAATAACGCAGTTCACTCCGGGCAAAAACGACACAAAACCGCACATAACCGGGATAATCTGAAAATCGCGGATCTAGCCGATTTAGACTAAAGGCGGTCGCCACTGTAGAATTGATAGAATTTGTTTTGCTGGGACGGTGTGTGACATGTTCCTATAACATTATTACTGCAAATAACATGGGTGACATCTAAAACTAGAAAAATTATTACATTGTTTTGCTATATTAAATATGTTCTGTACTTGACGATTGTAATCTAAGATGAACATAAAACATGATTTCCACGTTTTCTTCTTTGCTTTATCCTGTCCTGGTAAAGATTAATTGCGTTGTTAGGAAGAAGTAGAATATGTTACTATAACTGTTTGCAGAAGAGAGATGGATTTTGTGTGTTATCCCAAGAGGGAAAAACATTTGGACAAACTTTTCCCTGAAGAGAAGATATTGTGAAAAAAATGGCATCTGTGGAAAAGATTTATGATTGCAGAGAATCCAGTGCAAAACAGCACCCGTCTACAACTATAAAAACTAACAGTAATGTTGACAAGTATTTGGTTGAAAAGGCTTAGGTACTGTAATTATGACCGTAACAAATACCTGTGAGGCTGCTTGACATGATATGAATGCACTATTTGCAAATGCAGTTCGGAAGCAAAAAATGTAGTGCTTTTATTTATTTAACTGGAAAATCAAGTGTTGGAGTTACTCAGAGGTTCAATCCAGGAACATTTTCTTTAATAGGTCTTGATACAGAAAATAGAATTTTAGAGTAAATAATACTTACATTTTATTATTATATATAAACAAAATTACATTTTATTATTATATATAAACAAAAATCACAACGCAACGATATTTATTCACCTCTTCTGCGGTATGACACATCAGGGGAGTTAGGGGAGTTAGAGCACCTATTAATTTCTCATATCACTCAAAATATTTGATCACTATTGGAGGAGTATTTAATGAGCAGCTATATTCTTGTAAATAGTGTTCTGCTTATAATAAGCAAATGGCTAATTATTATGCAGTACTAATAATTTAACAGAAGTTAACTTTTCATCTACTTAAAAGTCAAGACAATTATTTATTTATTTATTTATAAAATATTTTACCAGGAAGTAATACATTGAGAGTTACCTCTCGTTTTCAAGTATGTCCTGGGCAGAGAGAAAAACAAATAATACATGGTTACAAATACAGTTACATAAATGAACAGGGTATACATTAAGCCAGTTCCATCTCTCCAGTCCAGTTCTATAGCATAAAGCAGGGAGAGAAAGAGACGGAGCTCTCTGAGACATTTACAGGTGATTAAATTAAGAAACTTGATTTTCTACCCGATATTGGTGAAGGTCCCTCGAGGCCTGAAATATGGAGCATTTTGAATGGAGTTATCATTCTAATAACTTGCACTTTTTCACATACAGCACTGGTCTAATTACTTGTGTGCTACCGCATACTATTTTTGACTGTCACTAGCACAAATCAATGTAAATAATCAAAACCAAAGGCAAAATAGCCATAAAAATATAGACAAACAATGCTTTGCTGGTCTCTAAAGACTAGAAGGCGATTATAAATCCACCTCTCCTAATGCTACCTCTAAACTAATATTCCTTTAATTTATCATTTCCATTTCATGTCGATCTATGTAAGACCAACATCAGTCTCTCTGTTCTCTCAGGAAATTACACCATAGTGTCAGGTTTACTGAGCTGTTTCAAGGGAAAAACGGATTGAGCAGGGTTTAAAAGGCAGGAAGCCACTGCCTGTCAGTGTTTCTGTACCAGCAACGAGGAGGGACCAACTGAAATCCCAAAGCCAGCACCATGCTCCAAGTCTGCAGGGACCCAGGCTTCTTGTTCCTAGAAGGATTTACCTGTGAACAACAGGGACCCACAAACCCCATACCACAGAGAAGCCTGCAAAGAAACAGGAAAGGAGCGGACCAGTGGAACTTATTGGAAAAGCAGGACTACAACAAGTGCCACTGAAAGTTGCCTGGAGAGACCGGGCAGTCTGATCCAGCATGGTCAGATAAGAACTTTATATTGTTCGCAAACATGTTATGTTGTTTTAGACAAGTAACTGGCTTAGCTAGCCAGTCGGGTAGTTCAGGCCCTGTCCTGTGTATTAAGTCTCCCTAAAAATGAGTAGGCCTTTTTTAAATGTTTTGTTTGGCTTAAAGGGACGGTGTACCAAATTATTTGTGTTATAAATAAACCATCAAGGGCTTGTTTAACCACAAATATATTGTGTGGATGTCTTATTGACCTTGCCTACAGGCAGCTCTGTCACAGTCTACAAAAATCTTTGATCTCTTGTATGCCTTAATCTACATGGGATAACTAATATCTCCCACCAAAAATAAGAAAATGTAAAACGTTGATCTTTTTTGTAGGCTATTGGATTATAATAAAATAACGTTTTATGGTAAATTTGTTACTGCAGGGGGGATTAGAGTCTGCGATGATAATAGGACCTCCAGAAATTTCCCAAACAATGCCAATCCTGCAGCTCACAACACTCCCACGATCGAGTGGGGTAAAACTAAAAGTACAAACAAACAAACTTGTTACTGCCAATGCGTTTGTGCACAATGTACCATAGGACTAAAGTGCCATGGAGAAAACACTATGAAAGATATTCATAGCAGAGGATAATACTGCATGATTTCACCTAATCTATATATCTCACAATATACTTCTTATGGTTTTGTTTTCATGTGAATATGACATGGATATCATGAGGTACGTAACATCTTTGCCAGGGCTGCTGATAGGGGGAGAGCCAGGACAACTGTCCTAGGACCGACGGCTGTGGGGGCCCGACCAACGCTGGAGGTTGGGCCCAACATCTGCGTCCAGCTGCCGGCCTCTGATTGCTGCCAGTCCCCAGCTCTCCCTTCCCCACCATGCCGGAAGTTGAACCCGTTCGGAAGTTGGGCCCAACTTGTGCATCTACAGGCCAGACAGGCGTGCTACCGGAGGCCTTCCAGTGTCTTCCTGTGTGGGTATGTTGATGGGGGGGGGTGGATATGTATTGTTGTATGGGAGGGCTATTGTGTGGGTATTGTGGTTTGGGGGTATTGTGTGGTTATTGTAGTGTGTGTGTGGCCAGTGAAATGAGGGCAGTTAGAGAGAGATGGGGTGCAGTGAGAGAGAAAAGGGGGGCAGAGAGAGAGACAGAGAGAGGCACTGAGTGATGTGAGTGAGTGAGAGAATGGTGAGAGGGATATGGGGGTGTGAGAGGAAGAGTGTAAGATGGAGAGGGAGGCGGGGAATAGAGGTGGGTGAGAGCGAGGAGGTTTGTAAGAGAGAGTGTCTAGGTGGAGGTGGTAACAGAGTGGATCCCCAGTCAATATGGAAAATGCAACAACAAAGGACGAAATATGAACATTTGAAACGGTGTAGTTGTGGTTCAATCAAATGTTAGGAAGTATCTGAAGCACAGATGCTACAGGAAAATAAAGGAAGTAAAGGCTTGTCTGCTTCAATCCAGATATACAGTAGGTCCTACATCAAAACCAAGCAAGCTGTGTATTGCTATAAGTGCACCCACAATACCGTCTCAGTGCTACAAGCGGCTTTCCACAAAATCCAGGAAAAAAATGAATAAGGACTGAGGACAATACCAATCAAGTTATGCTACCGCACCCATGTGGCCAAAATCAGATTCCTCACAATGAAAATAGCCACTAGAAATGTATCTGTGATCACACCCCTAAAGATGCAACACTATCATAGTTGTCCTTTTGTCATTGCACGGGGGAAAAGGCACAAGACTACATGTTTGCCAACCTGTAGTTGTACAGTAGGTGTGAGGAGAACGGAAGCTAGATTGATGTACTGGAGTTTAAGGATCCTGAAACAGATGCAAATTGACCTCTCTAATTATAAGGAGATTGTGCTTTTTTTTGTATAAGCCCGTGATGGATGAGGAAGCTGTTGGCTGGGGTCCCCTGGTATTCCAGGACAGTGCGGTGTGGTGCGGTATGTGAGCACTCTCTATAGAGAAGTTTGGCCTATTTTTGTTTTCCTTTCCCTACACCATGTGGGAGTTGAACATGAATACATTTTATATAATACACATGCAGGAATCGAACTAAGGACCTTCCATATGCTTGTACCAATTCCCTACCTGCTACACCACAGGATTGGTATGATGACACAGACTCTAAAAACAAACATAACATATAGTGCCGGGCCTAGGGCGGCAAAATTTGAATGCGACAAAAATGTAAATCCTCATATACACTTGCCACGCTCTCTGGCCTATCGAGCCTGATGGGAAGTCACTTACATGTGTTGGCCGCCTCCTTACTGCCGCCCTCCTCCTTCTCCTTCTGAACCGCAGTGTCAAATAACTTTGCAGACGTCACCAATGAGTCGTCACACGGTTTCTCGTTGCCATGGGAATGCAAGATCGCAGTGTCAAATGACGTTGCATTATCATGGCAACGTGATGTTGTGCGACGTGACATTCGTGGCGTTATGTGTTGCTGCCGTTGAGAAGGGGGCGGCAGCAAGCAGGTGGCCGCTACATGTAAGTGACTAGGGGGCGACGGATTTTCAAATCCGCTGCTGGTAGCAGCTAAGACCTGCCCTTTATGCTTGTAGGCTATTCCCAGAAATAACGCTATGATAATCATGGTCTGCCTGTGAGTAACGGCTACTTTTGGTGTGACCTAATTATCGTAACGTTATTTCCATGCGCTAATATAAACAGAGGTTTGTGGATCTGCGATGTTAGGGTAATGGCTCATTAGCATATAATTTACATTGAAGTAAGGCTAATGTCTGTTAAAAGTTACCTATCTGGTATTTCTCTGGTTAACGAGGGCATCACAAAGCTAATCCCCTTTGTGGATATGCGTTATGACTATCTATACGTTAAATGGGGGTAAGAACATGATAAAACATTTAACAGACTTCTTAGGATCTACTCCCATAGTCTTCCTTTTCATTTACAAGTTATTTTTCATTTTAAAGCAGGATAACAAGTACTGAGTATAGTGGGTTTAAAATCCATTAATATATATGGGCCCATATTTACTTGGGGGTGCTATGCCACAAAACACCTTCTGGCGCCAGAATGGAATAGCAAGGCTTATAAATATGGGTCATGATGTTTAAGAAGTCCAAAATAAAAGATGAATGGTATGTATTACAGGTGCCAAGAAAGGCTAGATTATGTTTCTGTGATATACTGTCTAATCAAGCATACATTCTTATTGGACCAACATAAAGATAACTTTAACAATCCAATATTTTACTGGAAAGGATCCCTCAGATAATTTGAACATTTCACACTAAATAACTATGCTGTCAACAAAATTCTCCAGTTCATAATTACATTACCATTCTTATTACATTTATCTTAAATATGTTGTAGTTTGTGTACAGTACCCTACCAATATCACTTACTATAATTACTTTTAATGCATCTTAATAATACAGCTCATTACCAGATTTCACATTATTTAACCAAGATAGTATTGCTTTTTACCAGGCATGTTTATTAGTCAGCACTCTGGCTATAGGTTATGAATTACTATTATAGCTTAGATTTCAACATAGTACAAGTGAGAACGTTCTGTGTTATTAAACCTACTAATTCTGCAGAATATCATTGCTCTACACTCTCACTTACATTCATTTTTTTTTACTGATGCTATGTGGTATCCTTTTGTACTCTCCTGATATCACTGAGTACCGTGATATTATATTATATTATCTTAATCATACTCTTTGGGTTATGTTAATGTAACAGTAATAATATTCAGTAATATGGATGTGCTTTATTATACCAAAATTGCACAATAGAAACCATGGCCTGTTCAATTTTAACCTTAGACCTTACCCTAAACCCCCCTAATCTTACACCTAATATTAACGCTACCTCCTACCCATAAAACCTCAACCCCTTACCCTAAAATCCCATACCCTAAAACACCTAATGTTAACTCCTTACCCTGAAATTTAAAACCCCTAAAGTTAACCCCCTACTCTAACCACTAAAACCCTTAACGTTAAACCTCTATCGTAACTGCTAAAACCCCTGAAGTTAACCCTCTAACCGCTAAAACCCCTAAAGCTAACCACCCTACCCTAAAACTAACCACCTATCCTAAACCTACCTTAAAGTAGAAGCGGCTAATGGTAGAGTGGCTGTGGCAGAGGGTCCCCATGCGGCTCAATGCCTGCGGGAACTTGGTCGTGACAAGATTGCCATGACCAAATATCCCATTCCACTCTGCAGCTCCCCCTCTATACACACAAACACACTCTGCAGCCACCCTCTACACACATATGTACTGCAGCCCCCCTCTACATACATTTACACAATGCAGCCCCCCTCATCACACACACACACACACACACACACACACACACACACACACACACACACACACACACACACACACACACCCACACACACACACACACACACACACACACACACACACACACACACACACACACACACCACTCTCTCTCTCTGCAGCCCCTCTCTATACTCACGAACATACATTTCAGCCTCCACAATACACACAAACACACACTGCTGCACCACAATCTTCAAATACACACACAACACACTGCAACACAAGACATAGACTGTTCGAAGCATTCTGCAGGCAGGGGGTGGGAGTCAGTTCCTTGCTTGTGTCTCCTGCCAAATCACTTCCGCTGTATGAGAAATGTTCTCACTCACTGCATGACAAGGGAAAGCTGATTGGTTGGAAACTTGTCAAGGTTCCAAAAATTCTGGCCCATTACTGAATGAATAATGTCCGGAATTTTGACCAATCAGAGAGCAGGTATTTCAGTAATGCCCAGACTTTCTAATAGTTTAGCCTATGTAGCAGGCTTCCCCCTGGCCCCCTTGCCACCGCAGGAGAACGGGTACCCGTGTGGTATGTCGGGGAGCTGCGGGGGCTGCCGGCGACGTCAGTTACAGGGCGCTGCCATCTTATAGGAGCTCGCGGTTGCGCACTGTAGTTGCGCACGAGCTGTACAGTGCCAGGAGTGCCGGTGGCAATGTTAAGATTGGCATGAGGTTCGCACATGCTTAGAACACCGACGCGTAGCCATTATAGATAGCGCATGCAGTCCCAATGCTAAGAGGTCCTGAGGTGGACTACAATTCCGCAGCCTCTGGGGATTGCCCTTTCACCCACATCACGTGCAGCCCGCCAGCAAATAGGGTTTTGCAGCTTCTCCTGTGGAGGAAGGCTACAATGTGCGGGGGACCACGTTTGTCAGTTGGAGCTTGGGAGGCAGGAAGCGGGAAGAAGTGTGTAAGGAGCAGGCTCTTACACTAGGCCAGGTACCCTCAGGCCCCAGGTGAGGTCCCACCCCCACTAGGTTAGTGGGTAAGTCCTTAGGTGTGTGCACATAGTCTAGTCAGTGGCACAGTGCCGTGCTTGTGTGCTCTGACTAAAGATACAGTGTGGCTTTGTAGTGCAGCTGCAGCAGTTATTGGCTGTGTCAGTGAGTGAGAGTTCTTCTGCATGCAGGGACTAGGGTAGAGGGATACCCCAGGGCCATTAGTCCCCTGTGACACCAGAGGAAGCTGTATGGTATAGGGTCGCCTTGGACACAGAGACTCTTCGCCATAATAGAGAGCAAGAGGATTGCTGTCTGACAGTACCTGACTGTCAGTACAGCGTGTATCAAAGACTGTGATAAAGGATCATTCCGGCTGGAGATTCTTTCCCTGTGGAGCCAGCGAGTGCATCCATTCCTGCAGAGAGCAGCGCAGCACGCCGTTGGATCACTGTGCGGTGTTGCTGAGTTCCAAGGATTTTCCTGACCAGGACTGGTCAGGGAGGTAGTATACATTAAGTGCACCACCGGGCCCCAACACAGGGAAGCGCTATCCCTCACACTCACACTTTCTTTACTGTTGTGGACACTCAAGAGACTGAGGGGAATGTGATGATGGACATGTGGGTGAGGGGATGGTATGCATTCAGGGTGATGTACTGTTATTCATAAACTTTGATAAAGTTCCACACGGGAACGAAACGCGTCAGAGTGATCTCTGTGATGCGCAGCATTCTAGTTTAATAAAGCTGATTTTAACTATTCACGTTTGCGGTTGAATTCCTGCTGCAGTGACCGCCTACACACTAAAAAATCTTTACTGTTATTCATATATTGTTTTGATATTATGCAAAGAGAGTGTTATTGAAGTTACAGTTCATGCTCAGTAAATACTGTTTATTCACACGGTGTGTATTTACTGTATGTGGGTTCTGGTGAGGGCACACTCCCACCCCGTTGGGATCCCTCATCAGTGGAGGCGCTGCACCGAGTGTAAGTACATACCCCAGGTTCCCCGTGGCGGAAGCTCAGCTCTCCTGGTTTCCAAACAGGTACCGCACCACACTGAGAAGTAGTCAGATACAACTACCCACCCCAATCTCACTTAGGGGGGGGGAAAGAGGGCTACATTTGGAGGCGCTGCTGAGATCCTGACCTGGGGTGCCTTGTTCTATTTTTTTTGTTAAATTGTCCACCATGGTTGTAAAGTCCGGACACGAGGTCCTCGCCTGGGCCTTGAGGCAAGATTTTAACCCCCGCCGTGTGGTAGCCGTAGGAGGCCTTCCCGCAAATATATCAGACGTGGAGGTCAGTGATCATATGCGTAAAATCCCTGGGTGGCTGTACGCCTGTATTTTAGATGAAGATCAAGACCCCACGTCCATGTGGAGATCGATACTTTTTGTGGTGACACCCACGTGGGATATATGCCTGTCAGAGGCACCGTCCACATTGTTTATGCCAGGGGGCCCCCCTGAGGGTTAACCTTTAGTCTACGCTGACCTAGCGCCCTGGCAACTTTCCCCAAGTTGGAAGGGTGCACGTGCTGCTGCGCTCAAGCCGGCGGAGAATTACCTTGCAGAAAGCTGTCCGGGATTGGCAGGAAAACCTAAGCCCTGCCTCCACCAAATGAGTGGCGTAGCACAGAGCCAGAACTATTCCTTTATAGAAAGGGCCCCTCCTCTAGAGTCCACCAGGGGGAGGGAGCGCCTCGAGCAGCAATCAGCCACATCTGTTCACCATAAGAGAGGTAACGGATGCAGTACATCATACCCTCAGTTGTATGGCGAGTGGCGAATAAGAGGAGTGAACGTAATCGTTCTTTTGTGTCCATGCTTACAAAAGGACTTGGATATACCTGCTGGTGCGGACTTTGATCCCTCTCAGTTACCAACCGGGGCTTTAGTGGTACAAGTGGAAGGGAAGAAGTGTCTCAGATGTCCCTGTTCCAAATGTGATTTCCCAGGTTGCGAGTTGACCTGGGGACCCCAGTGTGACTACTGCGGGGCACAGTTCCTGCTTCCCAAGCTGCTGCAGCCTACAGAAACCACTGAGGTAGAGACGAGCGACCTCAATACTGGACCGGTCAATGCAGGTAATCAATTTACACCCCTCACAGACGTTTTGGACGGCTCGAACACTCTAACCGCGGTTCCAGATCCGGTTCAAGAGTCGGTTCTAGAGCCGGAACCAGCAGAGAAAGGTGCAATTGGTCTCTCCACTGGGGGGATCGAAGCTGCTAACACCCCTTGCGCAACCACGGAGGTTTCGGAGGCCCCGTGTGCACTAACTACGGTTCTAGACTCTGCTCTAGAACCGCAAGATTTTCAAACTACATTGACCAACATGGACAGCTGCGATGCTGTGGCCGCACAGAGTCAGTGTGCTATAGTAGATGTTCCAGGGGGTCCATGTACCCCGGTTCTAGACTCGGTTCCACCCTCAGGACTGCAGATTCCAGAACCGCAGATTCCGGAATCACAGGGTAAGGTGTCTATACCCCCATCCTCTCTTAGTGATTCCAGCGATCAACAACCAGCCGTGGTGATGCGCCAGCCGGCAGACCACCCAAGTGAAGCTGAAGATAAAGAGACATTTATCCCACCTGCTGCGGACCCTGCTGTGGGCTCGTGGGCCCTACCACTGCCAGTCCGGCCTACTACAATGGTACCATCGGTCCCAGGCTTGGGATCAGTACCTGCTAACCACGCCAAGGGTAAGGTGAATGCCCAGGAAAAGTTATGTGCACTTCCGCTAGTGGCACCGGAGCAAGCGCTGGTACGGCCGGAGCCGCGGAAGAGTCCCACAGCCGTGGCGACTCCCAGTGTGACGGAGGGACATCCGGAGACGGGACCAGAGGAAGAGGAACCCATCGCAAGCCAGCGGAGTGGTAAGGAACCTCCTTACTCCACACAGGCTCCGATGGAGGCGGCCGTGGAAAAGGCCCCAAGTAAAGCTCATGCTGAGCAGCAGAACGTCGCTGGACATCCGTGTGCCCGAGGTGAGACTGTTCATGACCTGACAATGGGCCCGTGTGTCACCATAAGTGAACGAAGTGTGAGTCCGTGCGCTCCAACCCAAATGGTCCCAGGACTGGGATCCAACGCTCCCGAGTTTCCAGAAAGTGAGTGGACTGCCCCAGAAGTGCCGGGGACAGGTCCCACGACAGCCGAGGTGGGAACTGACAGCGTCCACGAGGACCTGTTGGCCACCGCGAATCACCGCAGTGGTAAGGTATCAACCCTTTACCCCCTGCAGGATGAAATAGAGACTTTGAGTACAGAGACATTGCTACTTGCTCGCTTCCCAGTGGAAGCCTCCCAAGTTTTTAGGGACAAGGACTGTGTTGTGAGTGATTCAGTGAAAATTGCCTCCTTTAAGCACAAAAAGGAGCGCTCCATTCACCATGTGGTGGACCGCGGGAAAGGTCAAGATCTCCTGGCCTACTGCATCCATGCCGCAGATGGCCGGGTAAAGGTCCGGCCAAGAGACACTGTGCTATTCCTTCCACCAGGGGGAGGAAGCAGTATGGAACCAGTGACTGTTGCACCTGACCATGAGTTTGCGGAGGCTCACAAAAGTCAAAATAAGATACCCCCACATTATCAGTTAGGGGCACCCCACAAATGGTCCCAGCAAGCAGGTAACACTCAGCTGGCTCTCGGTTATCTTATGTGAACTGAACTGTACCCTATTGTTTAGAGTCAAGTGTGATAAGTTGTACATATCATGTCCTGCATTTTTAATGTATAAACTTATGCTGAGTGACGTCGGTCCCCAAGCGGGGACATCGGATTTTTCAGCAGGGGGAGAGTGTAGCAGGCTTCCCCCTGGCCCCCTTACCACCGCAGGAGAACGGGGACCCCTGTGGTATGTCAGGGAGCTGCGGGGGCTGCCGGCGACATCAGTTACAGGGCGCCACCATCTTGTAGGAGCTCGCGGTTGCGCAGTGTAGTTGCGCACGAGCTGTACAGTGCCAGGAGTTCCGGCGGCAATGTTAAGGTTGGCGTGAGGTCGCACATGTGTAGAACCACCGCGGTAGCCATTACAGGATCGCGCAAGCGCAGTAAAGATAGCGCACACGGTCCCAATGCTAAAGAGGTCCTGAGTGGACTACAATTCCCAGCAGCCACTGGGAATTGCCTTTTCACCCACATCACGTGCAGCAAGCCAGCAAAGCCTCTGGGGATTGCCCTTTCACCCACATCACGTGCAGCCAGCCAGCAAATAGGGTTTGCCGCTTCTCCTGTGGAGGAAGGCTACATTGTTGCGGGGACCACGTTTGTCAGTTGGAGCTGGAAGCAGGAAGGGGGAGGAAGTGTGTAAGGAGCAAGGCTCTTACACTAGGCCCGGTTACCCTCAGACCCCAGGTAGGTCCCACTCCCCACTAGGTTAGTGGGTAAGTTCTTAGGGAAGGCCCCTTAGATAGGGACCCTGCCCTTAGGTGTGTGCAAGTCTAGTCAGTGACACAGCTGCCGTGCTGTGTGCTCTGACTAGAAGATACAGTGTGGCTTTGTAGTGCAGCTGCAGCAGTTATTTGGCTGTGTCAGTGAGAGTTCTTCTGCATGCAGGGACTAGGGTAGAGGGATACCCCAGGGCCCAATTAGTCCCCTGTGACACCAGAGGAAGCTGTATGGTATAGGATCGGCCTTAGGACAGGGACTCCTTCACCATAATTAGAGAGCAAGAGGATTGCTGTCTGACAGTACCTGACTGTCAGTACAGCGTGTATCA